>JAODAL010012913.1:0-93432 GCA_025379985.1 Phyllomedusa bahiana | reverse complement strand
TAAAGGGAAAGGGCCCCACGTTCGGGTTTCTAAGTATTTGTCCCCCGGGGGGGGCTGGCTCCCCTTGGACCGGAGCAGGGTCAGTTCTGCCCCTTTTGGATGGTTGGACGCATCCCTTTGTTTTCTTGGAATTGCCGGGTGAAGTTTTGTTTTTGGCCCACCATGGCGGGCGAGGGCGGAGCATCTGGACCAGGAGAAAATTTGGGGAAAGACAAAAAAAGCCCCCTTGGGCAGAGGTGGTGGAGGGCCCTTAAAAGGGCTGAAATGGCATGCTACCCGGGGGTGTTGCGGGTGTTTTTTTGGGGCCGGCAGGATGGATTTACCCATCTGAGAATGTTTTCCGGGACCACTGGATGGGGGCCCCCCGCCTTGCAAGTGTTGACCCCCGGGGCCATGGTCCCCAACTTTAGCTCCTGGCCAGTTTGCACTTTTCTGCCCACAGTTTCAAACATATACAATTTTTGCTGATAGGGGTTGGCACGAATGATTTACTACCGTCTTTGGGGCCTCAATAATTTCCCTGTCCCACAATTTTTTGGGAAACCGGGAAAAGCGGGTTTTTTTTTTACCCCAAATGGGTGTTTGATTTCCTGACCTCGAAATGCTCCCCACGCGCGGGGACTAACCCCAAACCACTACCGACTTGCTGCGGGCACCACTGCCTGACAGGAAAGCTGACACCCTTTTTCTCCTGACAATGAAGATAAACCCCCTTTGGCTTCAGCTGGCCCCCAAAGTGCGATCGGGTTAAATTGTCTTTCGATTTGTGTTGGCTGTCACTCCCCACCCTCCTCAACGGTCCAGTATGCAGGCCGGACTGCTTGCAAAAAAAAATCTCCCATGCCACTCAAAAAATTTTAAATACTTTCCCCCAATGCAAGAAGCAGCAGATGCCCCTGCCCCACCTCTTCGCTCCAAGAAAATGCTGATTGTCCTAAAGGGTTTTGCCCTCGCTGTTAGTGGCGTTGACCCTTTAGCCACAAGTAGTTCTTGGTTGAGGGGAACCAAACGGGCCCAAAAGGGGGGGTTTAGGACAGGTGAGGGCCCGCTGAATTTTCCCAAAGGGCCCTGCCAAATAAAGGGGGTAGTGTCTGAAAGAATCCTTTTTGGGTTTGGGGGTTTTCAGATGTCATCTTGGAGGGGTTTATTTACCTAGTCCCAAACCAAATCAAGAACCCTTGGGTTGCGGGGCAACACCGGCCCCCTAGATGAACCCGTCGAATCCCAATCAGGCCAGGGGGTTTCGCCCCAGGCCCGTAGAGGAGCCCGGGGGCCCCCGCTCCAATCAGGGGGCGGGGGGTGGTGTTGGGCACCTCATTTAAAACCCGGCTCGGGGTTTAAACAGCCCTTTTCCCCGTGAAAGTTATCCCTCACGTTTCCCCCCGTTTTCCCGTTAGTTGGGTTTTCTTGTTTTATCTGACTTCGGGTTGCTTCCTTTACCAGTTCTTTGTTCCAGATTTTGAACCACGTCACCCTCTGTGTTTGACCCCTTGGCCAGTTCCTTGTTATTTTTTTGGGGTTTTTATTTTTGGTTGTTCGTTCCAAGAAACTGTCTGACTCTGCGCTTCCCCGACGGCCTGCAGGGAGTTTGGGTAAGGACTGTCATCCAGTTGGGGGCTGCCCCCTAGGGCAGCACACCCAAATAGGGAGGGGGCAGTGGGGGTGGGTTGGGAGTCAGGGCCCACTGCACCCTTTGACGTCCAAAACTTGGGGGTGAAATAAATTTTAGAAAAAAACCAGATGTAATTTAAGGGGTATATGGGGCCAAAAAAAACCCGACACCCCGTATTTAGTCCCAAAATTTCCCCCCAATCGAGGGTTTAAAAAATACCCTTGGGGATGAAAATTCCTTTCAGGAAAAAAAATAGATTTTTAATTTAGGGATATGTGGGACCAGAAAAAAACAAACACCCTGTTTTTTTAGTCAAAAAATTTTCCCACAATCAAAAGGTTAATTTTTGCCCTTTGGGGTTTTAAATTCCCTTTCAGAAAAAAACAGATATAATTTAGGGGTAAATGGGAAAAACCAAAAAAACACCCCAAACCCTGTATTTTAGTCCCAAAATTTAACCCACAATCCAAAAAAGGTTTAAAAAATGACTTGGGTATGAAATACCCTCCCGAAAAACAGAGTTAAATTTTGGTGTATAAAGGGACCCCAAAAAAACGACACCCCGTTTTTTTATTCCCCAAAAATTAAACCTTTCCAAAAAACGAAAAAAAGGGTTAAAATTTATTTTGCCCCCAAAAAAATTTGGGGAAAGAAAAACCCTACAGAAAAAAAAAGATGTTTAAATTTTGGCGAATTTTGAGACCAAAAAAAACAACAACCTGTATTTTAGTCCAAATGAACCCCCAAAGGGGAGGTTAAATTTTT
Organism: Phyllomedusa bahiana; assembly: GCA_025379985.1. Lineage (NCBI taxonomy): Eukaryota > Metazoa > Chordata > Amphibia > Anura > Hylidae > Phyllomedusa > Phyllomedusa bahiana. Next base: position 91,055 of record JAODAL010012913.1, on the reverse strand, counting down.
GCCCTTTGGGTTATAAAATTTCCCCCAGAAAACCCCGATTTTAATTTAGGCATAAAAAGGGACCCAAAAAAAAAAAAACAACCCGTATTTTTTGTCCAAATTAAAAACCCCCAATTTAAGAGGTTTTTAATTTTTCCCTGGGTATGAAAAACCCCCAGAACAAACCCCCGATATAATTTAGGGATATATGGGACCAAAAAAAACAGCAACCTGGGATTTTAGTCCAAAAAATTTAACCCCCCAAAGAGAGGTTAAATTATTTCCTTGGGTATGAAATACCCCCAGAACAACCAGGTTTTAATTTAGGCTATATTTGGGAAACCCAAAAAAACAGGACACCCCCGTATTTTAGTCCTAAATAAACCCCCCAATCAAAAGGTTAAATTAGCCCTTGGGGAAATTTAAATTTTCTACAGAATAACCCGATGTAATTTAGGCTATGTGGGACAATTTTAAAAAAAAAAGACACCCTGTATTTTAGTGCAAATTATCCCAAAAATTAAGGGTTTTTAAATTTTTAAATCTTGGGTATTAAAAAAACCCCCACCGAACCCAAATGATGTTTAATTTAAAGGGGTATTGGGACAGAAAATACACCCCCCCTGGATTTAGGGAGAATACCCCCCCAAACTAAAACAAAAAATAATAACGGTTGAATAACAAGGTGTATTTTGCCCCACAATTGTAAAAAGGGCTTTTTACTCCCGTGCTGAAAAAACAAGTTTCTTTCTAAAGGGGGGCATTTTAGTTTCAGCAGAACAGACAGATGTTTTTTTTTCAGGAGTCACAGTGAGAAGGGGTGAGAAAAGTTTAAAATTTGGGGTCCGTTTTTTATAGGGGCCCCCGGGACATGACAGGGGGCCCCTTGGTCCCCCTGATTTTGCTTCATGTCCCCGCACATGCATTGAGGCTGTTCCCCTTTTTCCTTCTAGATTTTTTGCCCCCTGTCCGCCATGTGATCAGGGGCCCTTTTATAAAAAACAAGGGGTTTTTTTCCCGCGAAGTACCATAAATTGGGGTTTGTGCAGAAAACCCAAAATTTTCCTAAAAAATAAACGAATTTCCATTCAAATATGTCGATTCGCTATTCTAGTGGTAAGCAAACAAGAAGGGGTGTGTGGGCGTGGAGTAGAGGTCAAGACAAGGAATTCCTTCCCCCAGTGTTCCGACAACAACAAGCGGGGCACATCGTTTGTTGCAAAGGGCCCAATGGCCCTGTCATCACTTGGCGGTTCCCTGGGTTTTATGTTTAAGAGCGGCCCAATTTTAGTTCTTCAGTGGGGTTTAAAACAAACCCCACACCAGCGATTTAAACTCTACTTCTCCTCCCGGCCCCAAATTCATTCATCATCATCAGTTCAAAATGAAGCAAAAAACGGGGCCCAAAAGTCACCCAATAAACAGTGAAGGACAATCCCATATTTCTGAAGAGCTCTTTGATTTACACAATGGGGTTTTGGTCAAAGATTTAAAAAGTAATTTTAAAAGTTCAAGAGGGCCCCCAAAAGGATGATTTTGTTTGCTCTGAAGCCCCAATCGCTTGGCCCCTAGAGGAGGGCGAAGGAAGCTGGTCCCCCTCCTTTTGTGGAATTGCCCTCTTTAAAGTGTGAAAATTTAAAACCAAGAGGCAAAAGGCATGGGGAAACCCCGTATTTGTTCTCCAGGGGCCCCTTCCCTAAAAATGAAGTTGTGCTTTGTCAACATAAAATGGCATCTACAAGGAAGGGGGGAATTGTGTATTTTTAAGGGTATGGGCACCATACAAAAAAGGGTTGCCCAAAATGCTATCATGGCAAAAATGGTTTTGGATCTTAAATGTTTCACAGCTTTCTGTGGGTTTTAATTTTGAAAAAAGCAGATCAAGGGTAAAATCCCCGCCCAAAAAAAATTTAACTTCCCCTGTGGAGCAAATTCGCCACTTCCAAAAACAGAGATAAATTTTCCTTTCCGGGCGTCATGGAAAACGAGAGAAAGAAAAAGGAACCCAAAGGGGAGAAGGGCACCAGGGTGGAAGTGAAGCGTAAACCCAGCCTCCCCCAAAGGAGATGCTCATTTCCGTCCGCACTCAGGGAAAGGAACCTAAGCTCCTTGGGGCCCAAATTCCTATGAGTTTATGGCATAATGTCAAAATTATCCTTTGCAAAAATTCCATTGTTCCCTTGGGCCCAAAAGGGATTTTCCCCCCCCGTCTCCTTGAAACCCAAAACCCGTGGAGAAAACTGAATTCATCTTTTTCCCCCACCTTCCCCTCACCTATCCCTAAAACCTGATTCCCCCTTTTCCCCACAGTAAATGGCAAAAATTGGGGTTTTCCCCCCCCCCGGGGGGGCCTCAGAAGCCCCTCCCTTTGGGGGAATAATTTTTGAATCCAATCAGCCTTTTAAAAACCCCCACACCCAAAAAACCTCACCCCGCCTGCCCCCTCCCATCTGAAAAAATTATCCCCCAAATGCGCTTTCCTTAATTTTGGGAAAGCACAAAAATTCTTGTCCTGCCCTCGTTATCTTCCGCCTAGACTACTCAAACATTCTTCCCCTGGGCCCCTCCATATAAAAAACCCTTGCTCCCCCCCAAAATTCCACCCTTTTAACTCTACGCCTGTATTATTCCCTCTCTCCCTGTTTACTCCTCTGCCTCACCCCTCTCCCAAATTTCCCTTTCACTGGTTTCCCCCTTCCCTTTGCGAACCCAGTTCAAGTTAGTAACCTTGCCCCAAAACACGTCTTCCAAAACCCTCTCCCCCTCCATACAATCCCCTTTCCCCTTTAATCTCTAAAAAACCCCCCTTCATGCAGTCTCCCCCCCTCAAAAGGACCTTCTTCTTGCTCTCCCTTATCAGCTCTTCGCATAACTGTCTCCAAGACTTCTCCAGTGCTTCCTCCTCACTCTGAAACTCAACACATCAGACTCTCCCCCATTTCTTACTTTCCCCCTCAAAAGAAATTTTGGGAAAACCCAAATTTTTTTCAATTTTCCCCTTAAAACCCAAAAATAACCCTTTTGTACTACTCCACCACAAAAAACTTTGTCTGCCCCTTCCCCCGTCTGTCTCCCCCCCCTTTCCCTTGGAGACCCGTAACCCCACCGGGCCCGGGGAAATCTCTCTCCTTCGGGAACCAGGTTGTTTTAATTAAAATTCTCCCCTGGGGTACTTTTTTGGGACCTATTTTTTTGTATGCAAAAAAATGAAACCGCGCTCTTAAAAAAAGGGCGCTCTAAAAAAATTAATAAAAATGGGGATGGTGCTATTAAGGCTTTTTCAAATTTTTTAAAAGGGGGGGAAAAGGGCCGGTCCCGAAAAAAGGCAAAATTTTCTGAAGCCTCCCCCCGGTTTTTTACTGTCCCCCTGGGGAAAGGCTCGGTGGTTTTAAAAGCTCACACTTCAGACGTTCAAAAAAGGGGGTTTCCGGGGTTTTTGCCAATGGGGCAGTCCCTTCCTGTCAGGAGCCCTAATAAAAAAGGGGGCCCCAGTGTGGGAAAACTAGAAAATTGGTGGGGGCCCCCTTTTTGGGTTTTTAGCTGCTTGGGGCCCTGAAAGGTTAATAGATGACGAGGGCAGTCCGGGCTACCACTCCCCCCCCCTATAACTACAGCCCTCCCCACCTAAAACCCCCCATTTTCCCCTTTTTGGGGGAATTTTTTTGCTGCCAGCAAATATTAAAAAATTTTCTTGGGCCCTGGTGAAAAAAAAGTGATAGGGTCCCCCTGGCCATTTTACCATTTGCCATTTTCCCAAACCCCCGGTGCCCTTTTTAAAAGTTCAAAGGGGCCCCCCCAAAAGCAGCTGCAAACCGCTTTTAACCTTCTATCCCTTAAGTTGTCCTCACCCTTTTTCAGTTACCCAAATTGAAAGGAATAAATTTTTTTTTAAAGGCCGTTTTTTTTTTTTTTCCTGTGACTTTTAAACACCCAAAGGGGGTTTCTTTTTAAGTTTTTTCCACATACCCAGTTTACTCCTATGGAGGGTTTAACTGGGGTTCTCCTCCCCGGTGTTAGTAAAAAAATTAATTTGGGACTAATCTCCCTTTGACTCTTAGGGGGTTGGCATTGGGGTTCAAAAATTTGGGCCCCAAATTTCCCCCCAAAAATTTCGGGCCCCGGGCCCAAAACCCCCAAATTTTTTAGTGCCCCGCCCCATCACAAATGCTAAATCATACTAAATTGTGATGAGTCTTTACTTGAAATTTAAATTGATAAAAAGACAAGAAAGCTATTTTCATTAGAAAATTGTGGTTATAAAAAATTGCCTAAGGGTTTTTAAAAAGAATAACCCACTATGATACATGGGGAAAAAAAAATCTTTGGTGTAAGACTGAACTGCAAAAACTCTTAAACACGTTTTTGTTTATTTTTGCACTCTTAATTTCCCCCACCCAGAAGAATTCTTGAAAGAAGCTTATTAGAATCTATTTTTGAAAGCACTAAAGCAGTTTTTTCACCCGACATCACTGGCAGGCACATTGTTTGGCAAAAATTTCTCCCCAATTTAAAAATTAATTACCCAAACAACGAGCACCCACATTTTTGCTTGCTGCCCCTGGGGCCCTTTGGGTTTCCCAAACCCCAACTTTCGGAATAGAGTTTGTAAAGTTCTCCTGTGTTGGCATGGGTTTCCTCTCGTGGAAATCCAGTTTTCCCCCAACAACTCATAAGACATACAGATAGGTTATCAGGAATTAGATGGAAACAGTTGTAAAGGAGTACAGGGTACCAATGTGGATAACGATAATCCTCTGTACGGCGCTGTGAATATAATGGTGCTATACAACATGATGCTAGTCAATAAATATTAAAAAACCATATTTCATGCATGAAAATTTATAAACATAATCTACTATAGTTGATGAAAGAAGAAATACACTTATTGGAATATTCTTTTCCAAAACAAAGCCAGACCAGAATATAAATGATCAAGAAGTCTAGAATTGAAATTTTTTATATCTTACACAATATATCCTCTCTTATTTAGTAATACAAATTTGCAAGAAAATAAAGAAAGCTCAAGAACAGTCCATAGACTTGTTCTTCAATTCAGTTGGATTTAATGTAATCTCCTAATTGAAACTTTGTGTATCTCATTGTATTCCACATTGGTGGTGATCGTTTAGTTATACTGTAAAGAATGAGACATAAAGAAGAATTGAAACCAAAAAATATCTCCAATTCTATTGAGTGTTTCTTATTTCTATAAAAATAAACTAAATGAAGACCTATCTGTTGGTCCTTTCAAGACAGAAATTCAAAGAATGTTTCCTCATTTATTATAGTAAAGTGGGTGGGTTAAAGGAGGGTAGGATACTTTTGTGATCTGCTTATTATCAAGTGAACCTTCATACAATGGTGCATTGTCCAAAGTGAATTGACCTCAAAATTACAATTACATAATTTATGATATCTCATCCTATGTGACTGTATCAAGCTTCTTACTGGATGATACTAATTAATAATCCTTAATTTTCACATGTCTACCCTGCCAAAGTATATGATTTCTATATACATGATAGAATATATGAAGATAAAGACACAGTGCATCAACTAAAGTATATGACGCTTAGAGTAGAATCCTTTCATCTCAGTGGCTGTGTGCTCCCTCAAAAGCATCCTCCTTATCTGTCTCCAACTTCCAATGCTATCACCTCGTCACTACTGTACGTCAAAATACGGCAGTCTGGAGCTTAATTTCAGAAAATTGAGCTCCAACCCTTTCTCAAAAACCAAAATAATTATTATAATTTAACCTTATACTAAAGGAAAAGAACTAGAATGTCATACTGTACCCTGATGCTGTATGATGCTTTGAAACCAACACAGACAACACTGCTATCACTGGAAAACTCAACAGTACTTGGTTTGAAGATGCAGTTATTGGAGGGATATACAACTCAGTCCCACAAGTTTGTTCCAACAACAGGGGATATTTTTTTGGACCATCTTAAATCCGTACATAGTCAGACATAACATTTAGAGATGACTGGACATCATATAGGCAAACAATGTTCAATTTAACCTATAAAAAGTATCATAAAAAAAATATACAAGATTGTCAAATGAGTAGAAAGGAACCATCAACAGTGATCATTAATACTAAAAGCCTTACTGAGCTAACCAACTCACATTACATTACACATTTATGACCTCCTTATATCCTTTGATATACATTTGAGCAGCAGAAAACAAATAAAAAGTTAGAGGAATAAGCATTGGACATAAAAATTTAAAAACAGTCTCTGTTGGGATTCATTTCACAGTGATGGGTTGGATATTAGATGTTAAGGTACAACCATAGATATGGAACTACTGATTAAAGGATTAGTTCATGTTTAACTCTTTGTTTAAGGGGACAACAAAAACTAATTTTAGTTGGAGAATCTAAGCTATGGCATTATTCTCCAATGTTCTGGATCATGTATCAGGAGTTCAGTGAGGGCCATAGGAGATATCCAGCATCATTGCACATGAAACTGTTATTTTAGACATTGAATTTTTGATATAAATATTGCCCAAGTCTCCTCTTATCCACCTGACTCCACCATTCTCCTTCTTCTGATCACCACCAACTGGTTGTTATAAGTTAAGTAACCCTTCCTCTGGGAAATATGTATATTATGATATCATTGGATATTATTATTGTTGTTGTTGTTTTATAACCACACATACCATAATATTGAAATTATATATCTTTGTAGCCTGGTGTGTAGCTGTGTATGAAAAAATATCAATGTCTAATAGTGATCTATATCTGTTTAACTATGCTACTCAATTAGTGGCAGAACCATGATTTATCCTCCTTGAACAAAAAATTTAGAAAAAAAAAATGATTTCACTTTAAAAAGAATGAACTTGTTACTCTTTCTCGGTCACCAGTTTTGCTTCTTCATGACTTTACCTTATCCGATGGTGTCCTTATGAGCCAGACACAATTGGAATTATGTGGGTAGGCTGATGGGTAGTTGGCTGAGCTCAGAATTCCATTATTTTCATTCAGTAATTTCCCACAGACATCTAATAGGAAAAATAAATGAAATAATTGACTCTTCTAACATATAAAAATACTGTAGTTGGTCCAATGTAGTTCTACAATACAGAAGTTATACACATTTGATATCAGTCAATGAGGAATGTAGACCTGTATGACCTTATCCACCATCCATACAATTTGTTGATCTTAGAGAAATCTAGAAACACTTAATCCATGCTCTGTCCAAATTGGGATGTTTGGGTTCGGTATGGGCACATGAGTGGGTTTGTGAATTGTTAGTAAATGCATACCTGTTAGATAGAGAGACAAAAACAAGAATATCAATAGCACCGTGACAGAGCAGATATAGCTCAGAAGTGTATTATATATTGTTTGATTTTTTATAGTAAGTCCATATTATTGCTATTTCTCTCATTAAAAATGTACTTTCTTGCTCCATATGCATCACTGAATTCATAGTTGTCATATTCCAAGCCCAAGATTATTGGTGTCTAGTTTGGAAAATGTGGAGGCAAGACCTGAAGGTGAGATATTTTTTTTAGGATTGCTTATGTTAATGACTACATCAAATGTAGCTACTTGACCTGTCCACACATGTTGCTAAGTTCGTCAATTTCTGAAGTTCAAATTTAAAAACATAAATCTTATACAGTTTAGCAAAACCTGGACAGGCTTGCATACATGTTATAGCCATGAGTGGCCTTATTATATACCATAATAAATGTCAAAAAATATAAATTTTTCAAATGATTATCTCACAACCCTCACCTGAGATAAGTCAGTAAACAGAGTAAGAAAATGTACACCATGTTAAGAAAAATAATTAAGCACGTATTTCTTGATAAGGGTTTTAACTTCTCAATATTCTGGTACATGATCGTAACATATTTAGCCGGTCATTTCATATGTTCATGATAGAACCCAGGCATTGTTCAGCTCATGTTTGTATAATTCCTCTAGCACATGCAACAGCCGCCGATTCATAGTCCACACCCTGATTTTTCCACTACTCGGTCCCGCAGCTGATGTACACCTGAATCAGAGGGAAAAAATTAAATTTATCTATAAATATCTTTTATAACGAATAGTACAAACAAATGTTATAATTAGAGATGGGCGAAATTTTCTCAAAAATTTTCCACGACAAAATTCGTTTCGGTCGAAATTACTTCGGACACGAATTCACTTGTTAAAAAAAAAAAACAGCTATTTCCAGCTTGCCCAGAGGCCATGCAGGGTGCTGATAGAACGTTGTGCATGCTTAAATATGCAGGAGGGAGATTGGTTGGTCTTCATACATAGTTGTGTTTTAGTATGACACGCACATGACTGCCGCCCCCGCTCTTAGAATCGCTTCACTATTAAAATGCCTGGGCACTTATGGGGGGAAAAACTGACCAAAAAACTGCAGCAGGAACGTAGCATGATATAAGTCCTCATGGCAGCAAGAGCAAAAGGCTGGAAAAAAACAAAAACTGCGAGAGCTCAGGTGGGCAACATTAGTGACAGAGTGTGGAGAGGTGACGGCGGCAGCACAGCAGCATGACCTGGTCAGAAGTGGCCACAAATGACATTCTGAAAAAAGTGGCCTCCAACAAAACAGTACCATAGGCCGCAGAGTGGCTACATTGGACAACTAGTTGTTGAGGTCACGGTGGCAGCAGCTCATGAGGTTCAGGCAGAGAGGTGGCACAATGAAAATTCTGGAGCTGCAAAAAAAAAAAAAAGGACGTAGGCCATTAGAGTGGTACAATGGTCACAGTGTGAGTGGCACGGCAGGAGCACAGCAGCAGCATAAGGTCTGACAGTGGCACAATGACACAGTGTGGGAGGGCACGGCAGCAGCCACATCAGCAGCATTGAGGTCTAGACACAGTGGCACATTGACAAATTCTGGACTGGAGGGTTGGGCAAAAAACAGGAGTAGGACCACAGTGTGGGAGGGTCTCGGCAGCAGCCAGTCGGCAGCTGCATGGAGTCAGACAGTGGCCAATGACACAGTGTGGAGGGCAAGACAAGGAGTCACTGCAGCAGCCATGAGGTCTGAGAGTGGCACAATGACATTCTGCAGGTGGCAAAATAGTATTAGGCCACAGAGCGGCACAATGACTGGAGAGCGGAGGTCACGGCTGAGCAGCAGCATGAGGTCATGGCAGTGCACAATGACAGAGAGTGGAGGTGATGGACAGGAGCAAACAGCATGAGGTCAGAGAGTGGCACAATGACATTATGGATGTATGGCAAAACAGTACCAGGAGCCGCAGAGTGGCTCAATGGACACAGTGTGGATGTCAGAGGCAACAGCAACAGCAGCAGCAGCATTGAGCACATAGAGTGGCCACAATGACAGAGTGTTGAGGTGGGTGTGGCATACCTGTCCCATGAGTTTAAAGATGGTGGAAGGCAGATGGAGAAACTATCAGCAGATGCTGTGGCAATTCAGGCGGGTTTCTGCTGGCGGCATCAGAACATTAGTGGCTGAGGCATGTAGTTTTGACCCAGGACTGACGCCTAAGGCATTGCGTTAGTTAGTGTGGAAATCATGGCCGATACACGCCTTGATTCATCTTGAAAAAGGTTCAGTGCGTTCAACATTTCACCGTGGGACTAGCGGGTTCTCCTGGGCGTATTTGAGTGTAACAGTATGGCCCCCGCCACACTGAACACCCGCCTCTGATGCACACTACTGCGGGCTAGGTACAGCTTCTCCACTGCAAACTCGGCAAGTGCGGCACCACATCCAGTTTGGCATGCCCAGTAGTCACAGCGGATCTTCTAACTGGGTGGTGGGCAGAGTCTGTCCAAGTAGGCCACAAACCTGTTGGTTCAGGGAATGCTCCATGTCCTGCTGCTGTGCTGCTGCATGGTGACTGCCCTCCTCACTAGGTGGGTAGAAGGAAGCTGCTCATAGTGACTCCAGACTTAGGTTACTGATGATTGGAGCTGGTACTGCTCTCTACCCCCCCACCTTCCCACAGCAGCCTCGGGCCAGTAGTACGTGAGAGGTGCTGAGGGAACCCCCGGGGTCAGACATGTCAGAGAGAGGGACGACTGCCCACGACATAGGAGCGGACCAACTGTATTACGGAGGATTCCCTATAGTATTTGAGTTTGTCTTCCCTCTCAATAGCTGGGAAAAAGGCTCCCATTTTGGACCGGTATGCGAGGGTCCCAATAGGGTTGGAGAGCCAGAAGTCATCCTCTGCCGGATGTGACTTTTACGGCTGTCACTAGCCGGCAATTAAGCCATGCTGCGGCGACCATCTGATACAAGTGGACTCCGAGGGCCCTCCCCTGCCTCCATTTCCACTGTATACTGCCACGGTGCTTGGGAGTAACCCTGCCTCGTCTTCTATCTCTCAGCCCACCTCCTCCTCAGCTGCTCCTGCTCCTCCCTCTCTTGTCAGCCTGGGTAGAAAGGGAAAAATCCACTCATTTCACCAGACAAATGCTTATGCTCCCAATGTCTCCTCCTCCTCCTCTCCAATTTTTTCAGTTTCCCACCGGACTCATGTGCCACGAGATGTAGTCGCCACATCTCCAGTCCCCCTGCCAGACAGATTTTTCCAGCATCTGTTCAAGGACATGAAGCAGTGGAATGACGTTATTCATCCCAGTTTGTCTGGACGACTGACAAATAACGTTGGCCTCACTCGTAATGGCCTCAACAAACGGCAGGTGTACACCGCACCTATGTGCCTGCCACTGGCTGACATCAAAGTACACAGGGGAGAGTTACTTCTGTCTGCCACTGGATCATAAAAAATTCGTTAATGCCTTTCTATGTTTCATACAGTCGGTCCAACCATGTGCAGGCTGGAATTCAGCGGGTGGAAACATCGCATATCAGAGCGTGTTGGGGAGGCCGTTTCTGCCGCCTTGCAAATCGAGGAGGAGGAGGCGTGTCCTTGGCTTTGTTGACGAATGGATATGAAGTGCATGCAACAGTTTCCTGGCCATTTTCAGAATGTTCTGAAGATCGTTGGAGACTTCAGGACCCTTTTTACAACAGATTGGAACACGTGCGCCATGCAGGGCGCATGGACCATACCTCCTCGGTTGCAGCGCGGACACCATGTTCCTTCCCATTCGTCCGTTCAACATGGTTCCGTTTGCAGTTGGCGCGGAGGAAAGCCACACATCGATTTCTTGCTGCATGACGCGAGAAGCGTTCCTACCCCTTGTGTGACTTCGTTTCGCCGAGGCAAGCTAGGTGTAGAATCTGCGTGACACCGACTGTGCCTACCCACATGTGGTATGATGGAGCAAGTACTTGTGGAGGCTGAGATGGTGGTGGTGTTGGTGGTGGAGGGGAGGAGTGCGGACATTGGCGCACACGGAGGGAGAGCAGCAGTTTGACAACGTGGAGGAGGGGGAAAAGCGGCGTCTTTCTATCCAAGTTGTTGCGAGTGTGCCTGGGCAGGAAGCACATTCACCCAGTAGTGGGCCGTTTGAAAGGCATTGTACTGGCCTCCCTTGACCGTTAGTTACAGCTCCAGACGTCCCGCGCTTGCCGTGTACCTTGGAAACCAAACCGATAAGCTCAAGGGACTGACAACACTTTTGTTCTACATATTTATGAAGTGTTCGGGGGGGGGGGTGGTACTGCCTTTTTGCGAAAAGAAATTACGGATTGGAATCTCTTCATCTCGCTCGGCACAAGCCGATTAGTTCTCTGAATGGTTTGCAGAGTCACATTTCGGAAAGGGAGGGACTGCGGAGTACCTAACAACTTGGACAGGTGGGGGGAGCACACGGTCTCAGCTGCCTGCACCTTAGGATGGTTTGGACGCATACTGTTGTCATACTTTACAATCGCCTCTGCTGAACGAGCTGCTGGCGCCATGAGTTGCGAGGAGCAGGAGCTTCTGGACCGGGAGAGGTTGTCAAAGAGAAACAGCTGCCTTCTGCAGAGGTGGTGGAGCCTTTGTCTGGCCTGAAAGGCATGCGTGCCACTAGGCGCTGTGCATGCTGCAGCGAGGCAGGGATGGACCACACTCATCTGAGCACCACGTTTTCTCCCAGGACCAGCGGATGGTGGACGTTGACGTGCATGTGTTGACGCGAGGGCCGATGTGCAACAGTTTAGCTCCTGGCCAGCGCTTCACTTTCTGCCCTACAGATTCTACATATATCCATATTCGGCTCCTCGGTGTCTTAGCAAAGAATCTGCCACACCGCCGATGTAGCTGATTTTTCCGCCAAACGCTCCGCACGAGTGACTTAATGCCTCGCCTGCTGCCTCGCTGAGCCCTGTCCGTACTGTCTTGGACCTGCGAGCGGGTTTTTTCCCCAGTGGCCGTTGGCTCCCTGACCTCCCACTGCTGCTACCCTGCTTGACTCTCGGCCCACACAACTCACTTTGATGGCTGCGACGCTGCATGACGCGCCAAGCTGACGCACCCTCTTCTCCTGTCGATGATTGAAGCCCTTGCTTTCACCCAGGCTCCCAAGTACGCGGGGTCGGCTAACTTCATCATATATTTGTGTCTGTTTCATCTCACACTACTGTCCTACATCACCGGTCTTTGGTAAAGAACCGGATTAGGCTGACCTCTCACCACCTGACCCTCCCATGCCACTCTCCTACAATTTTTTCTTTGCCGCCTACTGCAAGGGAAGACTGGGGAATATTGGCACCTTTTCTTCGCTGCCAGTAAGCTGCTGACTGCACTCCTCAAATTGTTCATCATTAGCTATATAGTGGGCGCTGAGCCCAGACCACCATAGTAGATCCCTGGCTGAGGGAACTGGATGGGACAGAAGGCGGGCTCTTGAGGACAGGTGTGGGCCGCTGACCCGATAACGCGGCCATGCCAACCTAAAAGTGTTTGTGTCTGAGGTTCCCCACCGACTCTTGGCTGGGGCTTGTCAGATATGTTCATCTGGGAGGAATGGAGGATGACTTAGTCATCCAAATCAAGAACACTTGGGATGCTGAAAAACACGGCGCTAGATGACAGCGGCATGTTTGTGGCCTCACCTCGAGGACCCTGCTGCGACGTCCCCTTGCTGTTGCTGCGACTGGGCCCCTCTGTTTCAGAAATGTTTGTGCACTGCCACTCGCAGTTGCAGAGCTGCCACACCTCTCTGTACTGACATACTGTGTTGTGTCTAAAATGTACACAGCACTGTTTGATGAAGCTATCTGTATATGATAAATTATACACCATGTTTTTGACTCCAAATGAACCCCAGAGAGCAGTAAAAACATGCTTGGGTAACCATTGGATATAATTTGCGATTCCACAAATGGCCAGGAATAAATTTTCTTGTATGTGTCGTTTATTTTTACATGCACTGTGTGTTTTACTAAATGTAAAAGCACACAAACAGGCTTAATTAACCTTCGCTGATGTGAATTATGCTACAAGAAATTTGTATATATTTCGGTGTTGAAAATGACGGTTTATTTTTGTCATGCACTGCAGCCAAAACAACGCTTAATTAACCACCTCTGGATGTAATTGCGCATTAGAATGAACGGCCACCACAAAACCTAGTTGCCTTTTGTAGCGTGTTACAAATGGTGTATTTTCTACGCCCACACAACAAGAGGATTAAATTGTAATTAACTTTTGCTTGTGAATTAGGCTACCATTAAAAAAAAAATATATTATTTGGCGGTTGAAAAAGGGGAAAAAAAAACGGGGGGGGTTTTTTTTTTTTTTTATTTTTTTTTTTTTTGTCAGCACAGCAGCAAAACAACCGCTTAATTAACACCCTGGATGTAAATTGGCAATAGATTTGAGCCACCCACAAACTAGTACTTTGTAGCGTATTACAATGGCGTAATTTTCTATCGCAACACAACCAAGAGATAAATTGTAATTAACCTTTGCTTGTGAATTAGGCTACAAAAAAAAATTATCATACTATTTGCGCGGTTGAAAAAGACGGTTTACATTTTTGGTCAGCACACATCAAAACCAAACAACACTTAATTAACCCTTGGATGTAAATGCGCAAATAGAATTGAGCCACCACAAACTAGTAGCTTTGTAGCTGTTACAATGGCGTATTTTCTACGCCACACAACAAGAGATAAAATTTAATTACCCCCTTTGCTTGTGGAATTTGGCTACAAAAAAAAAAAATTATATTTGGCAGTTTGAAAAAGACGGTTTATTTTTTGTCAGCACAGCAGCCAAAACAAACGCTTAATTAACCCTGGATGTAAATTGCGCAATAGAATTGAGCACCACAAAACCTAGTAGCTTTGTAGCGTGTTACAATGCAATTTTCTACGCCACACAACAAGAGATTAAAATTGTAATTAACCTTTGCTTGGTGAAATGGGTGTGGGAAATTAGGTACCCAAAAAAATATATATAAATTTGGCCGTTGGAAAAAGACGGTTTATTTTTGTCAGCACACCAGCGAACAACGCTTAATAACCTCTGGAATGTAATATTGCGCAATTGAATTGAGCCACCACAAGACTAGTAGCTTTTGTAGGCTGTGTTACATGGCGTATTTTCTAGCCACCACAAAACAAGAGAATTAAAATTGTAATTAACCTTTCTTTGTGAATTAGGCTACCAAAAAAAAAAATATATATATTTGGCGTTTGAAAAAAGACGGTTTAATTTTTGGTCAGCAACCAGCAAACAACGGCTTAATTAACCCCTGGATGTAAATTGCGCAATAGATTGAGCACCACAAACTAGTAGTGTTTGTAGCGTCGTTACAATGGTGTATTTTCTACGCACACACAATCAAAGAGATTAAAATTGTATTAACCTTTGCTTGTGAATTAGGCTACCAAAAAAAAAATATATTTTTGTGCTTAGGTTGAAAAAAGACGGTTTATTTTTGTCACAAGCACACCTGCAAAACAACGCTTAATTAACCCTGATGTAAATTGTCGCAATCAGAATTGAGCAGCCAAAATGAAGTGGTATTTGTGATTGTAAAATAAACGCTGTTTCTTTAAATGAATACAAACAGGAACTGGCTTAGATACCCTTGGATATTGAAGTGTATATGCAGCTCTGCAGTGGATGCACACTGGATTTCGATCAATTACCCCAAAAAATCAGAAGAAATAGAACATTCAGAGGAGAACAAGTCTCTGAGGACAACGCTGGACACCCCCATAATCGGCCTGTGTTAAAAATCAGTCTTCAGAAAGCGCTATCACCCGTGCAGCAGCACCTTCCCTGTACAGTACAGTGAGGAGGAGTGTGAGCTCCCAGCGCGCCGCGTTGGTCTTATTATTGTGCGGGGGGTGACGTCACAGAATCCCGCCGATCTTCTGATTGGCTTCATCTCTGCACATGTCATGCAGGCTATGCCTTCTTCCTCCCAGAGTGCTTTGCCCCAATGTAACGCCAGATGGTGCTCGCAGCCCATTTTATCAATGAAAAGCTCACTTCGTTCCCGCGAATCACCCCCCAAAGTTCGATTTTCGTTACGAACAGAAGTTTTCCTGAATTTCTTAAACGAATTCCACTTCGTTAGAATCGATTCGCCCATCTCTAGTTATAATGTAAGATTTCATGCTGACTACTGTTGATCGATTTGTTCTAGAAAATTTAAGTTCTAGTAGAACTTCTCAAATGTTTATAGAACTGATACCGAACCATTTTACTGTTCGTTCAAGTAAGAGTTCCTAGTTCGGACACGTTCATTTTTCAGTTTGGTTTTAGGCGGCCTTTCTGCATTTTTTGGGCAGCCATCCAATCCACCGGTCTGCACTTAGTAGATGCCATACAATCGGTGCAGAGCACAGAGAAGTGTCAAAAAATCATTGCTGAGGTGTTGGACTCTCATTGGCATGCTAAATTCAACCAATGGCCATGTTATTATATATTTCAACTGTTTGCTTGTGAACGCCTTCTTTTTCCAGCTCACTCTCTGTACTTTACAGACTGCTCTTAGTTAGATAGCATTTTCCTCTCCATAGACATGAGTAGTTAGGGAGTTTGGTACTGCTGGCTGCATCTTTCCACACCCAGAAGCTGTTATTTGGCAACATTTACAGGCTCACATAATGCCTAACTCTCATATACATGGATATATATTATACATGGATTTGCTAAATCATACTCAGTGCCCAAAAGTTCAAATCTTGCAGTTTTGGTGGTTCAGTAATTGTATAGCACACCGTCTCCAAATCTCCTGTGTCAAAGGGGCTTTTGGGCCCCCTCAGGAGGCAAGGCTCCGTTTAGCTGACCTTGGGTAAACACCGCTTCTTGCACTCCTATAGATACCCCCCGCTTGCATACTGTCCTCAACTTTTATGTTTGCCTATGTAAGGAATGTACTATTTTAGCCTCTCAATTTTTTCTTGTCACTCCTGGACGCAAATTTTCTTCAATAAATTGTTCCACGTATCCAGTTTACTGTTATGGATGGTGATTCCAGCTTCTCCTCATCTGTATAGGTATAAAAATTGACCAGAACATCTTCTCCCATAGATGTCAATGGGGTTCAAGTTCTAGTTCGAATAGAAACTGAACTTAACACACTAAAGTTTGAGGTTCTAATCGAACTAGAACTTTTTACTGCTCGCTCATCTCAAATGCTTGACACTATGTGAAAAATGAAACATTAATAACCTCTGTTATAGTTTGCAAAAAATTACATAAACAGGTTAAGTCAAAAAAAGTCAATTAATATAAACTGATTCTTACAAAACATATTTTTGTAATAATAATCTATAATAATATAGCATTATAACTCTACCTTATACATCATGCCTATGAAATTGGATTATATCATGTGAATAAACTAGCATGTGTCAGCCTCAGTTAAACAAATTTTGAGAGCAAGAAGTCTGTATATTGTAGACATACCCAATAGAAGACCACAATGTTTGAGATAGTAGGTTTCTGTAGTCGTAGGCAGAGGATCTAACCATCAGGTAAGTGATGCAAATTCGCCCATGGAATTCTTAACAGGTTGAGTTCCGATATCAACTGGAGGTTTGGATATTTTTTAGAATGAGTACTTTGTTAGGGTCAGTTCACATGGCATTGTAGGTTTAAACAAGTAGCAAACCTCACTATAGCTGGAGCCAAAGACATAGGCACCGACCCAGCCCTTCTTTAGACTTGGGCCACCAAGCAATCTGTTCAGAAACTAGCACTGCGTCCATGTGGTTAACATTATATGCTCACCTTGAAGTAAGTCCATGGTGTGTACTAAATGAGGAAGGGACATGGTAAAATATTTTGAGGATTTGTACTTGCAAATATTCATCTTGCCTAATTTGATGTTATCAAGTCAGCTGTAAACTTATATTTGTTAGCGATTTTAGAACCTTTATATTAAAATTTCAATCTTAATATAATTACTGCTGTGTATTCCATTACCTATTTCAGTTTTACTAAAAACTTCATACAGAAATATCTCTGCAATATATTAACAGAAAGTCTGGTCATGTTATCTCTTGATTGATCGAGCTAATGTAACATGAAGGTTTGAAAGTTCCATATAAATTGTGAGACAATTTTACAAGCTACCTAGTTAGATTCCTTGTGCTTAATGTACTATAGTATATCTAATAGCTATGAAACTGACGATAAGCACCAGCAGTCAGAATAGTATGTTAAAAAGTTTGACTTTTATAAAACTTCCTTAAAATGCTGACGTGTTTCAGACAACAAGCTATGACTACAATTTAGTGCCTGAAAGACGTCAGCATTTAATATCATATAAAGTCATTCATTGTTCGTTATTTTGGGGGAATTTTAAGGAGGTTTTATAAAGGTCAAACATTTTAATATATTATTAGCAGTCACTTGTGTTAGAGTCTGTTCACAGTGTGTTTACAGTGTCACCTTTGTTGGCCTCCAATATCCTGGCAAAGATGTCTTGAGGTTCATCTGCATCCTTGACATCTTTAAGTAAGAGCATGTATATAATAATCATGTATTTATCTTCAACCATATACTTTATAAAGTAAAGACGTCTAGCACTACTATCAGTCTTATTTCTTATAATAGTATCGTTAAATAAATTTGTGACTTTGCTTCAGGCTAAGTTAAGAAACAGGCACATAATAGAAGAGACAAATCTCATATTGTTAAGAAATTTATACTTCATATATCTTTAAATATATTATTTCATAAGAATAAGATTATTGATAAAGGAAGAATTTACAGGGAGGAACAATAGGCAAGACAATCCCACATGTGCTCCATAATGTCGGCCCTCACACTGGACTATTTCCTTTTATGTTGTATCTTATTATAGAAGCTTGTTTATCTCGGGCAGGTTTATATTCGTTTACTGTCTATTGCCAATCACATAAGCTGAAAATTAGTAGCAAATATCCCCTACTTCTTCAGTACATCTTTTCCTGCTTGTGCCCTCTTGTTCTTGTGCTTTGCCTCAAACAAAACTTACTCTTTAAACTTTTGGAACCTTTAAGGTATTCAATATTTCCTGTATGTCCCCCTTTCCCTTCTTCCCTCTTTAACATATGTGAAGGTTTTCCATCATATCCCTTCTTTCTCTTCTTTCTTATAGGCTATAAAATGACATAAGTTCTGAAAGTTCTTTCCTCGATACAAGTTTTTGTGACACTGAGACCTTCTACTATTTTTGTAGTCTGCTTTTGACCCATTTGATCAACTTTTTGTTGGTTTGGTCTCCAAAATCGAGAATGTTATTCTAGATCTAGTATCCCTATTTCGCTATTTAGCTTTCTTTTGCCCACTCTGACACCTGATACTTTGACATTTATGTCCTCTCACAAGTCCGTTGCTAAGAGAGCTTAAAAGAATTAAATTAAGGAAAATCACTAATGGAATAAAGCCCAAATAACTATGGTTCTTACCGTGTTCATTGTCAGATATTGAAAGCTGTTGAAGAGATTTGTGATTTGTTACTAAACACTTTACAACATATAAAATAGAAATGTTTTTTACAAAAAATATTTTAGAAAAAGTGTATTATGTATTTTAGTTTTAACTACTCTAACAATATCTCCTTATTACTATTTACAAGTCAAATCAAGAATTGTTTATTTTACATGAAATGCTTTACAAAAATAGGATAAAAATTAGATAAGAAAATATTACCAACAGTGTATATAGGAAATATTAATTAAAATTATAAGCTTGATGTTGACTTGTTGACAAGAATTTTCAAAGATAAAACTTGAGAAGAGAAACTGAGTGGTTATACAGTTGCAATCAGCGTCAAATAAAAAACGAAAAATACTCCCCTTTACATTATATGAAACATTGTGTAAGGCTAAATGCACAAAACCAAAAGTAAAAGAAAGGAGATTTGCAGAGTATAAAGGAACATAATATTTTAATGTGGAGATAAGTCTGCTATCTTACCCTGTATATATGATGGCGGACAGAGGTAGACTTGCTTACAGGTCTCAAATACATATATAGAAGGGAGGAGGATGAGATAAATTTCTCGCCCATGTTGTTGACAATATGGGAAAGGATTTGTTCGTATCTAGATGAATGCTAACCTTCATGTCAGGGACAGGAAACTCTTATATACATATAATTTCAACAAACCCATCAATCACAAAGCGGACACAAAGATATTTGTAAATGGTTAATATGTGGAGCCTGAGGCCCCCAGGAACACCGTAATTTCTCAAAACTGACTAACACCTAGTCACATTTTGGTAAATATCATATTTATATCATTTTCCATGGGAACAACACTGAAGATATGAAAAAATCTTTGAGACTCTCGGTTCACATATTTGATCATAAAAGATGTTTTTAAGCTGCCACACGACTTTTCAACGTGATCTTCAAAATCGGGCCACAGAGTCCTATGCTTATCTTACCTCTCATAGAGCCAATCAGGCTTTCTCACTGGCTTTTAAGGAAGGTTCAGCTTGCAGGTTGGGTCGTTTTTTATTTTTTTCTCTCTGATAATGGAAGGTTCGGTTGACCAAAGTGAGGAGCTCTCTGATTGGCTCGTATTGAGAGGGGTAAAGTGATAGTATAGGACTGCCCGATTTTTAGGATCACGTTGAAAGTCCGGTGGGCAGCTTAAACATCATTTTGATCAAAATATGTGAACCGAGAGTCTCAAAGTTTTTTCATGTATGATTGATAGAACATAAATGCTTCTTTGGGGATTCCACGTAGTGTATTGCCCTGTTTGCTGTAATGTGCCGCGGGCGGCGGTCTTTTGGGTACATGTATAATTACATTTGTGCCGCAGCCCTGCCAGTGGAAACCCAGGTTTGCATACGTTTTTTCAGAAATGTTTTTATGTGTGCAGAAACATACGTTATACATGGTGTATATTGATTTTAACCTATATGGGAGGGAAGGGGTGCTTCCATTTTGGGGTTTCTGTCCCCGCCCACTCTCACAGGCTGTCATAAAAAGGGGCAGCTTGCAGGTTGGGTGTTTTTATTTTTTTCTCTCTGAATAATGGAGGTCGGTTGCCCCCAGTGAGAAGCCTGATTGGCTCGATTGAGAGGTAAAGATAGCATAGGACTGCCCGATTTTGAGATCACGTTGAAAGTCGTGGGCAGCTTAAACATCTTTTGATCAAAAGATGTGAACCGAGAGTCTCAAAGTTTTTTCAACACTGAAGATATGACACATTTATACAAGGTAAAGTAGTCAGTGTACAGCTTAAAGTGTAAATTTAGTCTGCCCTCAAAATAATTCAACATTCAGACATCAATGTCTAGACCACTGACAACAATAGTGACTACACCCCTAAGTGAAAATGGACAAATTGTGCTTAAAATGTCAATATTTTGTGTGACCACCATTATTTTTCAGCACTGCCTGAACTCTCTTGGACATGGAGGTCACTAGAGCTTGACACGTTGCAGCCACTGGGATCCTCTTCCACTCCTCCATGACGATATCACAAAGCTGGTGGATGTTAGAGACCTTGCACTCCATTATCTTCCATTTGAGGATACCCAACAGATGGGGTTTAGGTCTGGATTCATGCATGGGCAGTCCAGCACCTTTACCCTCATTTTGTTTAGCAAGGCAGTGGTCGTCTTGGAGGTATGTTTGGGGTCATGTTGGAATATTGCTCTGCGAACCAGTTTCCAAAGGGAGGAAATCATGCCCTGCTTCAGCATTTCACAGTAAATGTTGGCATTCATGGATCCCTCAATGAACTGTAGTTGTCCACAGCCAGCAGCCCTCATGCACCCTCAAACCGTGACACTTCCACCACTATACTTGACTGTAGGCAAGACAAACTTGTCTTTGTACTCTCCACCTGGTTGCCACCACACACACTTGACACCATCTGAACCAAAAAGTTTATCTTGGTCTCACGAGACCACATGACATGGCTCCAGTAACCATGTCCTTATTATGATTGTCTTCAGCAATCTGTTTGGAAGCTTTGTTGTGCATCATCTTTTGAAGAGCATTCCTGCAGACCAATTTGATTCAGTGTGCACCGTGTGGTCTAAGCACTGACAGGCCATCTCCCCACCCCTTTAACCTCTTCAGCAATGCTGGCAGCACTCATACATCTATTTTGTAAAGACAATATCTGAATATGATGCTGAGCATGTGCACTCAACTTCTTTGGTCGATCATTGCAAGGCCTTTTCTGACTGGAACCTTCTTGTTAAACCACTGTTTGGTCTTGGCCAACATGTTGCAGCTCAGTTTCAGGGTATTGGCAATCTTCTTATAACCTATAAAAGATTTACAAAAATTTAAGGGGTGTACTCACTTTTGTGAGATACTGTATATACATGTAAATTCTACAAATGCATCCAACCACAAAGCAGATATTTGTAATGGAAAATAGAAGAGCCTGGGGCAGATATAAGCCTATTACAGATGTGCAATTATCTTTATATGTGACCACATGGTGATGACCATGAACATGTTTAACAATTTGTTCCACAACTTAAATGGGTTTCATTATGATCTGTTGTTATTTATAAATAAAAAAACAAGAAAACTTTAACACGGGTTACTAATACCTAGATTGCCCTTGTTACAGTCAGATTTTCAGACTGTACAAGAACAGCCATTTGTATTGTTTTGATTGCATTATTGTAGAATATAGATACATTTGCTTTTTTGACTGTACCGTTTTTTTTTTTTTTTTTTTATATTTTAATCATTCAATGATTAGGGTATTGATGAGAATAGTTTGTATGTAATACCTCTCATTATGTATTATTGTATGTAATACCTTCTCTTTAAATACCTATTACATTTTTAGAAAAATATTTTTGGAAATAATATATAAAACATAATTAGTCAGTTGACCTGAAATCTAAACTTTGTTCTATAACTTGAATTCTACCAAAACCATGTTTAACATTTTCTTTCATACATAAACGCAAAAAAGAACGGCAAACCACCCAGTGTCCATTGTATACATTGTTTTCCGTTATACAATAAATAAACTTAATTTAGGAGGACAATGCACTCAATGGGGTTAGTCAGGATCGATCTTTTGGTTACTTTGTGAATGACTGAACAAGTTAGACAAATGAAAGTAGCTGTCACGATCGGAGATAGTGGATCCTCTGGACCACCGCAAGCGATGGCGTAAGCCATGCTAGGGGGCGGAATCTAAGTAGGTCCCGGTTTTCACCAGAGCCTGCCGCAAAGCGGGATGGACTTGCTGCGGCGGGAGCTTACCAGGTCGCTACCCCTGACGTGACTTGCTTGCGGAGGCAGCCGAGGTGTAGCGTGGTACAAAATCGTCAGGCAGGCTCATAGTCGGGGACAGACAGAAGGTCAGGACAGGCTGCTATGGTTCGTAGACGTGGACAGGTCAGGGCAGGTGGCAAGATTTGTGGTCGAGGAATGGAAGCAAACGGTACGGTACATGGTAATTAGAACAAGGCTTAGGAACGCATTCTCTATAGGCTATTGGCACTAAAGATCCGGCACAAGACTTAGGAAGGGGCAGGCTTAAATAAGGGCAGCGACCGGCAATACCCAATTACCGGTGCGCTGGCCCTTTAAATTTCACAGAGTTGGCGCGCACGCGTCCTAGGGAGCGGGGACGTGCGCGCCGGGAGACTGGACCTGCAGCAGGAGCGCGGCCGGATAAGTAGGCAGGGACCCGGCCAACGGGGGGAGCATGCCCGCTGCCCGACATGTGGGGAGCGGTGCCGCTCGTGCAGGGACCATTTTATAAAAAAAGACAATTCGTTCCCGCAAAGTACCATAAACTTTGGCTTCGTGCAGAACCAAAGTTTTCCTGAAATTCTAAACGAATTCCACTTCGTTAGAATCGATTTGCCTATCTCTAGTGGTAAGCAAGCAAGAAGGGGTGTGTGACGTGGAGCTAGAGGTACGAGACAAGGCACTTCTTCCAGTGTTCCAGACAACACACAAGCGAGCACATCGTCAGTTGCAGGACCGACTGGCCTGTCATCACTTGGTCGGTTCCCTGTGCGTCTCATGTCTGAAGAGCGGCGCCAATCAGTTCTTCAGTGGTTAACACACCCTACATCCAGCGATTTTAACTCTACTTCCTCTCAGTCACGGCCACAAATATCGTCATCATCATCATCAGTTCAAACTGAAGCAAACACGGGCCAAATGTCACCCAATAAACAGACTGCACTGGACAATCCATATTCTGAAGAGCTCTTTGATGACACAATGCGGTTGTGGTCAGAAGGCATTTCAAAAGATCAAGAGGCCAAAGAGGATGATTTTGTCTGCTCTGAAGCCCAATCGCTGATGCCCCCAAAGGAGGAGAAGGAAGCTGGTCCCTCTCTTTCTGTTGGACTTGCCATCTTTAAAGTGCGAAAATGATGAACACAAGAGGCAAAAGGCATGGAACCAAGTATATGTTCTCCAGACCCTTCCATAAACATGAAGTTGTGCCTTTGTCAACATACATGCACATCTACAAGAAGGGCGACATTGTAGATAGCATTAACGCTTTTGTAGGTTTCCTTGTTGTTTATAGCTCTTTTTGCTGATGGTGTACTACTGATATTGGAGTGTGTGTATATGTACCACAGCCATGTCAGTGTACACCTGGGTTCACAGTGTTTTTTAGAAATGTATACGTATATATATGTTGCATTTGGCAAGTACTGCATTTAACTTATACAGGAGGAGTGGATGCCTCCATTTTTGGTTTTCTGTACTCCGCCCACCTGCACAGGTTACTAGATCAGTGCGGTCTGCTTATATAGCTGGTACCTTTTTTGTCTCTGGATTATAGAAGTCTGATGACTCAATGAGATGTCTGAACTGGACCCAAGTGAGAGGTCGGTATAGTATAGGACCATCCATACTGAGATCCCGTTGTAGTTGGCGGATAGCTTAAACAGATTTTGATCAAAACGTGTGAACTAAGAACCTCAAAGTTTTTTTCATATATTGTAGATAGCATTAACGCTTTTGTAGGTTTCCTTGTTGTTTATAGCTCATTAAGGGTATGAGCACCATACAAAAAGGCATGCCACATAAATGCTATCATGGCAAAACTGGTAGGATCTACAATGTTACACAGCATGCTGTGGGTATAATTGTGAACAAGCAGATCAAGGGTAAAATCCTCGCCAAAAGAATCAACTTCCGTGTGGAGCACATTCGTCACTTCAAAAGCAGAGATAGTTTCCTCCAGCGCATCATGGAAAGCGAGAGTAAGAAAAAGGAAGCCAAGGAGAAGGGCACCAGGGTGGAAGTGAAGCATCAACCAGCTGAACCAGGAGAAGCTCACTTCGTCCGCACTCATGGAAAGGAACCTGAACTCCTTGAGCCCATTCCCTCTGAGTTTATGGCATAATGTCACAATATCCATTGCTGCTGAAGCATAAGGATGTCCCTCCCGTCTCCTGAAACTAAACGTGGAGAAAACTGAATTCATCATCTTCCCACCATTCCACTCTATCCCTACACCTGATCTCTCTATCACAGTCAATGGCAACACTAGCTCACCGGCTCAGCAAGTCCGCTGCCTTGGGATAACCTTTGAATCCAATCAGTCCTTCAAACCACACATCCAAAACCTCACCTCTGCCTGCCGCCTCCATCTGAAAAATATCTCCCAAATGCGCTCTTCCTTAACTTTGAAAGCACAAAAATTCTTGTCCATGCCCTCGTTATCTTCCGCCTAGACTACTGCAACATTCTTCTCTGTGGCCCTCCATATAGAACCCTTGCTCCCCTCCAATCCATCCTTAACTCTACTGCCTGTCTGATTCACCTCTCTCCCTGCTACTCCTCTGCCTCACCCCTCTGCCAATCCCTTCACTGGCTTCCCATTGCCTAGCGAAGCCAGTTCAAGTTAGTAACCTTACCTACCACGCTCTCCATAACCTCTCCCTCCATACACTCTGCCCAATCTTTTAGATACCTCCCTTTATCATCCCGCTCCTCACAGACCATCTTTTTCCCCTCCCTTTTTATCAGCCTTTTTCCCTAACTGTCTCCAAGACTTCTCCAGTGCTTCCTCCTCACTCTGAAACTCAACACATCAGACTCTCCCCCACTCTTACTAGTCTCAAAAGCAACTTGAAAACCAATCTCTTCAAGGTTCCATTGCCTACGAAGCCAGTACAAGTTAGTAACCTTGACCTACACGTCTCTCCATAACCTCTCCCCCCAAACATCTCTGCCAATCCTAGATACCTCCCTTCATGCAGTCTCCGCCTCCTCACAGGACGACTTCATGCCTCCTCTAATCAGACTCTTCGCATAACTGGTCTCCAAGACTTTCCAGTGCTTCTCGTCACTGGAACTCACACTCAGACTCTCCACCCACTCGTTATAGTCTCAAAGCATCTTGAAACCAATCTTACTTATATTGCCTACAACCAACAAACTCCTTGTGTACAGCGCTCTGTAAACAAGGGCGCTCTAAAATAATAATAATAATAATAATAATAATAGTTTCATAGTTTCATAGTTTGTAAGGCTGAAAAAAGACGAGATGTCCATCCAGTTCAGCCTGTTGTGCTAAGGTGTTGATCCGGAGGAAGGCAAAAAAACCCCAATGAGGTAGAAGCCAGTTGTCCTCATTTTAGGGAAAAATTCCTTCCCGACTCCAATCTGGCAATCGGAAAAATCCCTGGATAAATGACCCCTCTCCAGAATCCTAGACACTATAACTTGTTATATTATTATGCTCCAGAAATGCATCCAAACCCTTTTTGAACTCTGTTAGTGAATTCACCATGACAAGTTCCTCTGGCAGAGAGTTCCACAGTCTCACTGCTCTTACAGTAAAGAATCCCTTTCTATGTTTATGTTTAAACTTTCGTTCCTCAAGACGTAGAGGATGCCCCCTTGTTCTAGATACAGTCCTGGGTATAAATAAATCTTGGGAGAGATCTCTATATTGACCTTTGATGTATTTAAACATATTTATTATGTCCCCCCGAAGCCGTCTTTTCTCTAAACTAAATAACCCTAATCTTGCAAATCTTTCTGGGTACTGTAGTCCACCCAGTCCTTTTATTATTTTTGTTGCCCGCCTTTGTACCTGTTCAAGCTCTACAATGTCTTTCCTGTGCACTGGTGCCCAAAACTGTACACAATATTCCATGTGTGGTCTAACCAGCGACTTGTATAATGGGAGAATAATGTTCTCATCATGTGCCTCTATGCCCCTTCTAATGCACCCCATGATCCTATTTGCCTTGGCAGCTGCTGTCTGACACTGGCTGCTACAATTAAGTTTACTGTCCACCAGGATTCCCAAGTCCTTCTCCATGTCACTTTTACCCAGCCTTTTTCCATTTAACATGTAGTCATGTAATGGATTTTTCCTCCCCATGTGCATAACCTTGCATTTATCTGTGTTAAACCTCATCTGCCATTTCCCAGCCCAGGCCTCCAACTTATCCAGATCCCTTTGTAATAACACATTATCCTCTATTGTGATGATTACTTTACCGAGCTTTGTTGCAAAGATCGATATTCTACTGTGCAATCCATGTGTAAGATCGTTAATGAAAATGTTGAAGAGGATAGGGCCCAATACTGACCCTTGTGGTACCCCACTAGTAACAGCAATCCAGTCAGAGTATGTACCGTTAATTACTACCCTTTGTTTTCTATCAGTGAGCCAGTTGCTTACCCACTTGCACATGTTTTCCCCTAGTCCAAGCATTCTCATTTTACTTACCAACCTTTTATGTTTCACCGTATCAATTGCTTTAGAAAAATCTAGATATATGACATCCAGTGCCTCACCCCGATCCAGACAAGCACTGACAACCTCATAGAAGCTGATGAGATTAGTCAGACAGGATCCTCCGGACAATAATGCACCGCAGGTTTGGTGGTTGCCGAAAGGAGAGGAGATGGGGGACTGGGAATATGTCTTTAAGTCTGTTGTCCCTATGTAGCATTATTGTCCCGAGTGCCCTGAGGGCCCCAACTGAAAATGGCACCTCACCCTGCCTGCAGAACAGGTGCAAGACCTGCAGGCACATCCACACCGCTGACAGTGTACCTGTCCCACAGTCACAGCAGGTGCACAGAATTAGGGGGACATTTTCCTGCAGGTCTTCCAATATAGTGTATCTAATAATGTATGTACAATGTCCGACCACAGGCCTCTATGTGGGGGAAACAGGGCAGAGACTCAGTCAGCGCATGAACTCACACAGATTCACCATTAATAACTGCAGAACTGATCTGCCAGTGGCCGCACATTTCTCTGGAGAAAATCATTCCATGGAAGATTTACAGGTTACGATCTTGGTGGGGGATTTTAAGACTCAGAGGGAGAGAAAGGAATGGGAATATAAATTAATGCAAAAATTTAAAACTCTGCGAAATGGATTAAATATTCATGCCAGCTTCATGTCAAACTATGTGTGAACTGTGAGAGCAACAAATCTCCCCCAATTGCATATAAAGATAAGAGAAATAATTACTGATCACTCCTGTCACGCCTAACAAGTTTCCAGACTGTTTATCTCTTGACCGGTAAATAACTGCTCTAACTATATTTCGTATTTTTATATTTTTAAGAATTCTAAGATCCTTTGAAGATCCATGTCTTTTGTGTATAAAAAGTCTGTGTATTTTCAGTTTGTTGTATAACATCAGTCTGAAGAAGAGAGCTCGTACTCTCGAAAGCTCACTATCAAATATTCTCAGTTAGCCTCTAAAAGGTATCGCCTGATTTCTTCACTATTCTACTACTTTCTATTGCTAACACGGTACAGCATTATACTACTGCATAACTCTAAGACACGATTGTTTATTGTGCACTCTTAAGTTCAGCAGAAGAATTCTTGAAAGAAGCTTATTAGAATCTATGTTGTAGCACTGAAGCAGTTTCTTCATCAGGCATCACTGGCAGGCACATTGATGGCAAAAATTTCTCACAATACAATTACATTATCAAACATACGAGCAGCACAGTTTCCTTGCTGCTCTGAGGTCCTTGCTTCAAATCCAACATCTGCAAAGAGTTTGTAAGTTCTCCCTGTGTTGGCATGGGTTTCCTCTGGGAAATCCAGTTTCCCCAACACTCATAAGAACATACAGATAGGTTATTCAGGAATTTAGACTGGAAACCGTAAAGGAGACAGGGACCAATGTGGATAACGATAATCTCTGTACGGCGCTGTGGAATATAATGGTGCTATAAAAATGAATGCAGTCAATAAATAAAAAACATATATTAATGCATGAAAATAAAACATAACACTATAGATGATGAAAGAAGAAACTTTATTGGAATATTCTTTTCCAAACAAAGCCAGAATATAAATGATCAAGAAGTCATTAGAATGAATTTATTAATCTCTACACAATATATCTCTAATTAGTAACTACAATTTGCAAGAATAAAAGAAAGTCAAGAACAGTCCATAGATTGATCTTCAATTCAGTTGATAAGTCATCTCCTAAATGAACTTTGAGAATCTCATTGTATTCCAGGGGTGGTGATCGTTAGTTAAACTGTAAAGAATGAGACATAAAGAAGAATTAGAAAACCAAAAATATCCAATTCTATTGTGTTTCTTATTACTATCAAAATAAACACAATGAAGACCTAATCAGTTGTGTCCTTTCAAGACAGAAAATTCAAAAGAATGTTTCCTTATTTAATATAGTAAGAGTGGAGGGTTAAAGGAGGAGGATACTTTGTGATCTGCTTATTATCAAGTGAACCTTCATACAAGTTGGCATTGTCCAAAGTGAATGACCTTCAAAATTACAAATACATATTTATGATATCTCATCCTATGTGACTGTATCAAGCTTCTTACTGGATGATACTATTAATGACATCCTAATTTCACTGTCACCCTGCAAGTATAAAATACTATATACATGAAGAATATATGAAGATAAAGACACAGTGCTCACTAAAAGTATATGACGCTTAGAATCCTCTCATCTCAGTGTGTGCATCCCTCAAAAGCATCCTCCTTATCTGTCTCCAACTTCAATGCTATCCTGTCACTACTGTACGTCAAAATACGGCAGTCTGGAGCTTAATTTCAGAAAATTGAGCTCCAACCCTTTCTCAAAAACCAAAATAATTATTATAATTTAACCTTATACTAAAGGAAAATAAAAGAACTAGAATGTCATACTGTACCTGAGCTGTATGAAGCTTTGAAACCAACACCAGCAACACTGCTATCACTGGAAAACTCAACCAGTACTTGGCTTGAAGATGCAGTAATTGGAGGGACCACCCCAGAGCCACAAGTTCTGTCCAGCAACATGGGATAGTTCTTAGTTGGACCATCATAAATCCTCACATAGTCAGACATACATTTAGGAGATGATTGGACATCAAAGGCGGCAAAGTTCAATTTAACCTATAAAAATCATCAAAAAATATATAAGATGTCAAATGAGTAGAAAGAACCATCAACAGTGATCATTAATCAAGCCTTATAGAGCTAACCAACTCAATTTACATACAACATTTTGACCTGATATCTATGAAACCATATGAGAATAGAACAAATAAAAAGTTAGAGGAATAAGCCTTAGACATAAACATTTAAAAACAGTCTCTGTTGGATTCATTCACAGTGATGGTTGCTATACAAGTTTAGGTACAACCATAGATATGACTAATGATAAAGCGTTAGTTCATGTTAACACTATTGTATAAGGGACAACAAAAACTCATTTTAGTTTGATAATCTAAGCTATGTATTATTCTCCAATGTTCTGGATCATGTATCAGGAGTTAGTGAGGGCCATAGGAGATCCAGCATCATTGCACCATGAACTGTTATTTTAGACATTGAATTTTGATATAAAATATTGCCCAGTCGTCCTCTTATCCACCTGCTCCACCATTCTCCATCTTCTGATCCACCAATGGTTGTTATAATTTAAGTAACCCTTCCTCTGGGAAATATGTATAATATGATATCATTGGATATTATTATCGTTGCTGTTTTATAACCACACATACCATAATATTGAAATTATATATCTTTGTAGCCTGATGTGTAGCTGTGTATGAAAAAATATCAATGTCTAATAGTGATCTATATCTGTTTAACTATGCTACTCTATGAGTGGCAGAACCATGAAACCATAAAAAAGAATGAACTTGTTACTCTTTCTAGGTCACCAGTTTTGCTTCTTAATGACTTTACCTTATCCGATGGTGTCCTTATCAGCCAGACACAGTTGGAATTATGTGGGTAGGCTGATGGGTAGTTGGCTGAGCTCAGAATTCCACTATTTTCATTGAGTAATTTCCCACAGACATCTAATAGGAAAAATAAAGGAAATAATTGACTGTTCTAAAATATAAAAATACTGTAGTTGGTCCGATGTAGTTCTACAATACAGAAGTTATACACATTTGATATCAGTCAATGAGGAATGTAGACCTGTATGACCTTACCACATCCATACAATTTGTTGATCTTAGAGAAATCTAGAACACTTAATCCATGTCTCTGTCCAATTGGGATGTTTGGGTCCGGTATGGGCACAATGGTGGGTTGTGAATTGTTAGTAAATGCATACCTGTTAGATAGAGGAGACAAAAACAAGATATCAATAGACGGTGACAGGGGGATTTACCACGGAAGAGAATAATATTGCTTTGATTTTTATAGTAAATCCATATTTCTCTCAATTAAAAATGTACTTACTTGCCATAATGCATCACTGATTCATAGTCATATTCCAAGCCAAGATTATTGGTGTCTAGTTTGGAAAATTGTGGAGCAAGACCTGAAGGTGAGATAATTTTTTTAGATTGCTTATGTTAATGACTACATCAAATGTAGCTACCTTGACCAGTCCACAAATGTTGCTAAGTACTGTCATTTCTGAATTTACAAATTTAAAACATAATCTATACAGTTTAGCAAAACCCTGGACAGGCTGCAATATACGTTATAGCCATGAGTGGCCTTATTATTACCATATAAAATGTCACAAAATATAAAAAAATTTTCAAATGACTTATCTCACACCCCTCACCTGAGTATAAGTCAGTAACAGAGTAAGAAATGACACATGTATAAGAAAATAATTAAGCACGTATTCATGATAAGGGTATTACCTTCTGCAATATTCTGGTACATGATCTTAACATATTTATCCCGGTCACTTCTCATATGTTCATGATAGAACCCCAGGGCATGGTTCAGCTCATGTTGTATAATTCCTCTAGCCATGCAACCAGCCCGATCTAGTCCAACACCCTGATTTCCACCTACTCTTCCAGCAGCTGATGTACACCTGAATAGAGAGGAAAAATTAAATTACTATAATATTCTTATAAAACGAATAGTCAAACAAATGTTATAATGTAAGATATCATGCTGACTACTGTTGATCGATTTGTTCTAGAAAATTTAAGTTCTAGTAGAACTTCTCAAATTTTTAGAACTTATACCGAACATTTTACTGTTCATTCAAGTAAAGTTCTAGTTCAACACGTTATTTTCAGTTTAGTTTCCAGCGGCTTTCTGCACTTTTGGAAGCCATCCAATCACCTTTCTGCACCTTTGGATGCCATCCAATCAGTGCAGAGCACAGAGAAGTGTCAAAAAAATCATTGCTGGGGGTGTTGGCTTCTCTTTGGCGGGCTAAAAATCCTTTGCCCAGGGGTTATATATATTTTTCCCAATGTATTCCCTTGTGAAACCCCCTTTTTCAGCTCATTTTTCAGAAACGAACGGCTCTTAGTTAGATAGCTTTTTTCCTCCCCTTAGACATAATTTGTTAGGGGTTTGGTATTGTGGCTGCTTTTTTTCCCAAAACCCAAAAGCTGTTTTTTTGGAAACCCATTTGCGGGCCCTACTTTAATGCCGAATTTTCTCTATACATGGTTTTTTATTTTATCTCATAATGTGGTTTTTGGTTTTGGTTAAAACCCCCACCCTTTTTCCAAATCCCCCAAATGGGGAAAAAAGGGGTTTTTGGGGGCCCCTCCCCCCAGGATTCGGGGGCCCCCCCGTAGCGCCCCTTTGGTACCGCCTGAAACCCTTCCTTGGGTTTTAAAACCCCCCCGTTTTTTGCAACCCTGGCCCCTCTTCTTTTCTTTTTAACCCATTAAAAGGAATGAATTTTTTTAGCCTCTCTTTTTTTTTCCCTGCCATTCTGGTCGAAAATTTTCTTCACTAAGTTTTTTCCACGTATAAAAGTTTTTTATTTGTTATGGATGGAAATTAAAATTCTCCTCAAATGTATAGGTTTAAAATTTTAAACCGGGGAAAATCTTCCCCCTTTGACTTTAATAGGGTTAAGTTTAGTTCGAATAAAACCCCGAAATTAAAAAATAAATTTTGGGGTTTAAAATTTCGAACTAAAAATTTTTTACCCCTGGGGCCATCCCCAAATGTTGAACCTTTGTAAAGATAAAACAAATAAATCTGTTATATTTTGGGAAAAATTATAAAAACGGGGTTAAGTAAAAGTAAATAATAAAAAAACTCATTTTTAAAAAAAACATATTTTTTTAAAAATTTAATCTATAATTTTTATAGTTAAAAAACCCTTACCCGGTTTTTTACCCCCAAGGGCCCTTATAAATTTTATTGGATTATTTCATGTGAAAAAAAAATTTTGAATGTGGTCACCCTCAATTTAAAACCAAATTTTAAAGAAGAAAGGGGAATTTTTAAAAATTTTACCCAATAGAAGGACACAAAGGGGTTGGATAGTCAGTTTCTTTTGCCCGAGGCGGAAATCTTTTTAAAAGGAAAGTGATGAAAATTCGGTTATGGTTTTTAAAAAGGGGTTTGGGGTTCCGAATCCCCCTTGGAAGGGTTTGGATATTTTTAGAAGGGGAAGGTTCCCCTTGTTGGTCAGTTTTAAAATTTGGACATTGTAGGTTTAAAAAAGTAAGACAAACTCATATAGGTGGAGGCCAAAGACCATAGGGCACAGGGGCCCAGCCCAATTTTGATTTGGGGCCCAAAAATAAAATTGTACAGGAAACAGAAATTGCCCCATTTTTTTAACATTTTGTCCCCTTAAAAGAAATTTCCTTTGGTTTGTGTTTTTAAATGGGGAAAGGGGACATGTTTTTAAAAAATTTTTTTTTTTGGGACATAGCAAATATTCATTTGCCAAATTGTATGTTTTTTATAAAGTCGCTGTACTTATTTTGTAAGGATAAACCTTTTATTAAAACTAACTTTTTTTTAAAATTTGCTGTGTTTTTTCCTTTTTACCTATTTCCCATTTTTAAATAAAAAACTTAAATACAGAAATATTTTCCTTGTGTTTTTTCAAAAAAGTCTGGTCAGTTATCTCTTGTTTAAATTTGAGAAAAGGGTAACATAAAGGTTGAAAGGGTTCCAATAAAAATTGTGAGCAATTTTACAAGCTACCAAATTAGATTCCTTGTGTTAAATTGTACTTAGTATATCAAATTTGGGCCTATGAAACGGACATAAGCACCAGCGTCCAACCCAAAAAGGGTCAGAATAATATGTTAAAAAGTTTAAATTTTTATTAAAAATTTCCCTTAAAACCCCCCTAAAAAAAAAATGTTTGGGAACTTTACTTGTTTTTTAAAGGGCGGGCGTGTTTCAGACAAAAAATTTATGACTTAAATTTTGGTGTTTTGGAAAGGGTCAAAAATTTTTAAATCATATAAAGTCATTAATTGTTGGTTTTTTTGGGGAAAATTTTAAAGGGAGGTTTTTTAAAGGTCAAACTTTTTAAATATTTATTAGCGTAACTTGTTTTTTGGGGTCTGTTCACGGTGTGTTTAAAAGGGCCCTATTTTGGGAAGCATAGGTTTGGAAAAAACAAAAAATTAGTTGGCAGAAAATGACAAAGGGTTTTTTTTTGGTTTTTTTTTTTTTAACTTTAACCCTCCAAAGGGAATGCCATTGTATAGGCACAAGGGTAGGAAAATTTTTTCCCAAATAGGCCCCCAAACGTTAAAAAAAAACCCAGTTATATTAGTTTAAGGAATGCTTATATGCAATATTGCGGGCAGCCCTAAGATTTTTTTCAGATGAAAAAAAAAATTTATAAAACAATGTTTATTAAAAAACGGGTAGAATATAAGCCCTTTTTGGGCCCGGGCCATCTCTCTCTCAGTATCTTTTTGTTTTCATTTAGTTTGTTATTATATTAATTTTTTGTTTTTTGTGCTCATTAAAAAAAAAAAATTTCCCCCTTATTTATGTAGATACCCCAGTCACTATATAGTGTTATTTACTAGTAAAAAATTTTGTTTTACGTTGTCACCTTTGTTGGCCCCAAAACCCCCCCGGGCCCAAAAGAGGGCCCTTGAGGTTAAACCCTGATCCCTTTGACTCTGTTAAGTAAGGGCCCATGTTTTTAAAATAATAATTTATTTATCTTCAACTTTTACTTTTAAAGTAAAGACGTCTAGAAATCCCTATCGTCTTATTTTACCTTCATTTTAATAGTTCTTTTAAAGAAAATTTGTGACTTTGCTTCATGCTTATTTAAGGGAAACAGGCATATAATAAAAGAAAAAAAAATCTCATTTTGTTAAGAAATTTATACATCAAAAAAATTTAAATTTATTTTTAAACATAGAAAAAAGGATTATTGATAAAAAGCTTTTCAGGAGGGGGAAAAAAAAGGAAAAGGACAATCCCATGTGCTCCATAATGTCGGCCCTCCCAAAACGGGGAATTTTTTCCTTTTATGTTGAAATTTTATTTTAAAAGTTGTTTTTTCTCGGGAAGGTTTTTTTTCCCTTTTAAATGTCTATTTTCCAAAACGCTTTAAACCGGGAAAATTTTGTAGCAAATATCCCCTTTTCCCTTCTTCATTACGTTTTTTCCCTGCTTGTGCCCCTTTTTGTTTTTGGGGGGGCCCTTTCCCTCAAAAAAAAAAACTTTTCTCTTTAAATTTGGGGGAAAAATTTAAGGTATTTCAAAATTTCCTGTATGTCCCCCTTTCCCTTCTTCCCTCTTTAACATATGTGAAGGTTTTCCATCATATCCCTTCTTTCTCTTCTTTCTTTTATGGGGCTATAAAGGGACAAAGGGTTTTTTTTGAAAGTTTTCCTGGAAAGTTTTGGGGCCTGGGGACTTTTACTTTTTTTGGTAGTTTTTTTTAAAAACCTTTGGGTTCAATTTTTTTGTTGGTTTGGTTAAAAAAACGAGAATGTTATTCTAGATTAGTTTCCATTTCGCTATTTAGCTTTCTTTTCCCCAAAACCGGAACCTGATATTTTGGGACATTTATGTCCTCCCAATTTCCTTTGGCTAAGAGAGGTTAAAAGAATTAGAAAAAGGAAAAAAATAAGGGAAACCCCAAAATAACTATGGTTTTCCCGTGTTCATTGTCAATATTGAAAGCTGTAGAAGAGAATTTGTGATTGTTACCCAACACTTTTCAACAAAAGAATAGAAATGGGTTTTTTTTCCCAAAAAATTTTTTTAGGGAAAAAATGTATTATGTATTTTAGTTTTAAAATACTCCTTTAACAATATCTCCTTATTAACCCCCCCCCCTTTCTACAAGCAAATCAAAAAATTGTTTATTTTCTAAAATGCTTTTCAAAAAAAAGGATAAAAAATTAGATTTAAAAAAATTTTTACCCAAAAAGTTTATATAGGAAATTTTTAATTAAAATTTAAAAGATGTTGCCTTGGGTTTTAAAGAATTTTCAAAAAAATTAAAATTGAGGGAAAAGAAAAATGAGTGGTTATAATGTTGTAAAACGGGCCAAATAAGAAACGCAAAAATGCTCCCCCTTTTAAAATTTTATTAAAAAATTTTGTTAAAGGGTAATTGCACCCAAAAAAAAAAGTAAAAGAAGGGGGATTTTAGAGTACCGGGATAAAGGGGAAAATTAAAATTCTAATGGGAATAAGTTTGGGGTTTTCTTACCCGTAATGTTTTCGGTAAAAGGTTTGCTTCCTACAGGGTTTAATACAAAAAGTAGGAGGATGAGATAAATTTTTCTCGCCCATGTTTTGGGCAATATTGGGGGGTATTTGCTTTTTTTCTAGGGGGGGGAAAGCTAAACCCTTTATGGGCAAAAAAAAACTCCTTATATTTCATATTTTTCAACAAAAAACCAAACCAATTTACCCCAAAACGTAGACAAAAAAAATTTGTAATGGTTTTTTAGAGGTGCGGGGCCAGGAAACCAGTATTTCACAAAACTGACTAAACCCCGTCACATTTTTTTTAAAAAATCATATTATATCTTTTTAAGGGGCCCAAAACTGAAAAAACTGGCCCCTTTATACAAAGGGAAGTAGTCAAATGTACCGCTTAAAGTGTAAATTTAGTGTTCCCCAAAAAAAATTTTAAAACCAGACATCAATGTCTTGGGCCACGGCAACAATAGTGGACTAACCCCCAAGTGAAAGGGGCCAAAAATTTTGGGTTAAAAAGTCAATAAATTTTGTGTGACCACCATTAAATTTTTTTTAAACACTGCTTTAAATCTTTGGACATGGAGGTCAAATTGAGCTTGACACCGGGTTTCAGCCAATGGGGTTTTTTTCCTTTCGGTCCCTTCCCTTCCCGGAAAGTATCACAAAGCTGGGGGATGTTAGAGACCCCCTTTCACTCCCTTATCTTCCTTTTTAGGATACCCAAACAGTGGGGTTTTTGGTTTGGATTATGCATGGGGCAAGGGCCCGCCCCTTTCCCCCATTTTGTTTAGCAAGGGAGTGATCGTTTTTGGAGGGTTTTTTTGGGGGCATTATCTTTTGGATTTTTCACAGTTGGGGGTCATGCCTTGAGTTTTTTCAGGGGGTGGAAAGAACGAAGTCAGGTACAAACGGGGTTTTTTTGGCTCTGTGGATTTATTTTATAAGCAGAACAAAACGGATGGCAAACATGCACAGCAAAAACATAAACAAATCTGCTCGTCTGAGTGCTTACAAACAGAGGTGTGTTTCCCTCACTACACCTTGTTGGTCCTACACTGGCTTCCCCCAGTGTGAACCACCTCCAGCCCAGAAGGTAGACTGGAGGTACAGCCGACGCCCAGTCAGCTTACCTGCTGACCTTTTATACAGCCAGGAAAACCCGGAGTGGAGCCATGGGGAGTAAGCACCCACCCTGCTCTATGCTTACTCCCAATGAAAGGCCGACCCAGGAATGGCTGGTAGCCGTGCTAACGGATTAAACATAGGTCGACAGTTTGTCCTGTCGACATCTATTTATCAACGGCCTTTCACTCCACCAAGGCTCCTTATCTTGGTGGCATGTATCCTGGACTCCCCAGACATATGTCCAGAACCTGGCTGGGCTATATACTCCCTTGTAGACCTTCCCAGCTGCGGTCTTACATATCCCCCCCCCTCTCCTCTGACCTGTGGGGTGGAGCACATTCTGCCATAAAGTTATGCACCCACGACAGTGCATCTGCATTTGCTTGTTGTGACCCGGGGCGATGTTCTACAGAGAACTTAAAGTCCTGTAGAGCCAGGAACCACCGGGTCACCCTTGTGTTTTTCCCATCCACTTTAGAGGTGAATGGTCCGTGATTACTTTCAAGGGTCTACCTATCAGGTAGTAGCGCAGTGCCTCAATAGCCCACTTAATGGCCACTATGGCGTAGTTTTTCTCGGCCGCTGACAGTTTCCGGCTGAGGTAAACTACAGGGTGTTCTTCTCCCTCAACCAGCTGTGACAGGACAGCCCCCAATCCCACCTCAGAGGCGTCTGCCTGGACCAAAAATTCCTTCTGGAAGTTTGGCGCAACGAGCACTGGTCTCTTGCAGAGTACCTCTTTAAGATTTCTAAAAGCTTGTTCAGCCTCTGGGTTCCACTTGACCATAGTGGACTTGGATCCTTTTGTGAGATCTGTAAGAGGGGCTGCTATGGAGGCAAAGTTGGGCACAAACCTCCTATAGTACCCTGCGATACCAAGAAAAGCCCTGACCTGCTTCTTGGAAACCGGTTGGGGCCAATTCCTAATTGCTTCCAGTTTGTCCATCTGGGGCTTGATGACCCCCCTCCCAATGTCATAGCCTAGATAGCGAGCCTCCTCGAGCCCTATGGCGCACTTATTGGGGTTGGCGGTTAACCCTGCTGCCCTTATGGCATCTAAGACGGCCTGTACTCTGGGTAGGTGGGATTCCCAGTCCGTACTAAATACCACCACGTCATCCAAATATGCCGCCGCATATTTTCTATGAGGCTGCAGTATGATGTCCATCATCCTCTGGAATGTGGCCGGAGCCCCATGTAGGCCAAAGGGGAGGACAACATAATGAAAGTGTCCATCTGGGGTGGAAAAAGCAGTTTTCTCCCTAGCTTCCTTTGTGAGGGGCACCTGCCAATAGCCCTTGGTCAGGTCTAATGTACTAATGTACCTTGCAGGTCCTAGCCGCTCGACCAACTCATCAACCCGTGGCATCGGGTAGGCATCAAATTTTGATAGCTCATTGAGCTTGCGAAATCATTGCAGAATCGCAAGCTCCCATAGGGTTTCGGTATATGACACTATAGGGCTCGACCACCCACTTTGGGACCTTTTCTATGACACCAAGCTTCAGCATCTTTTCAACTTCCTCAGCAATCACTTGCCTCTGGGCCTCAGGCACCCTATATGCCTCAAACGTACTTTTGGCTAGGTTCTGTGACGATGTCATGTGAAATGACTCCAGTCCGACCTGGCAGTTCCGAAAAAACCTGCTGATTCCTTTGTAGGAACTCCCTGGTTTCCTGCCGCTGTGCTTAGGACAATGACTCAGAGATACGGACCGGTGGTAAACTACTCCCTTTGGGACACCCCTATGCTCTCTGACCGTCACCAGACTTTGACGGTCCTTCCAGGGCTTAATTAAGTTGACATGGTAAATTTGGATACGGTTTCCTTTTACCGGGCTGGAAGACCTTATAATTTACTTCAACTGACCCGCTCCGTAATCTCATAGGGGCCCTGCCACTTCGCCAGAAATTTGCTTTCGACCGAGTGCGTACAAGTACTTGTACCGGTCGCCTGGCTGGAACACTCTGACCCTTGCCGACCTGTTATATACCCTGGCCTGGCCCTGCTGCAGGTTCTCACGTACTATGGGTAGAACGGCCGCAATCCTGTCCTGCATTTCAGCGATGTGCTCAATGACACTCCTATGCGGGGGTATTCTCCTGCTCCCAGATCTCCTTGGCTATGTCCAGGAGCCCCCGGGGATGTCTACCATACAGGAGCTCGAAGGGTGAGAAACCTGTGGAGGCCTGCGGGACCTCCCTTACCGAGAACATTAGGTAGGGTAGGAGACGGTCCCAATCTCTCCCATCCTTATCTACCACCTTCTTGAGCATCGCTTTTAGGGTTGTATTGAATCTTTCCACCAGACCATCGGTCTGGGGATGATATACTGAGGTACGGAGATGGGTAATGTTAAGTAGGCGGCAGAGTTCCTTGGTCACCTTAGACATGAAGGGTGTGCTCTGGTCTGTTAGTATCTCCTTCGGGATACCCGTGCGGGTGAACATGTGGAACAGTTCCTTAGCTATTCCTTTGGAGAAGGTGTTCCTAAGGGGAATGGCCTCGGGATAGCGAGTGGAGTAGTCGAGTACCACTAAGATGTGCTGATGTCCTCGGGCTGACTTAGGGAGCGGCCCTACCAGGTCCATGCCGATCCTCTCAAAGGGGACCTCTATTACTGGCAGAGAAATTAGGGGGCTCCGAAAATGGGGCCTAGGGGCGTTAACTTGACACTCCGGGCAGGACTGGCAGTATTCCTCAATTGCCCTGTAAATTCCTGGCCAGTAAAAATTACGCTCCACTCTCTCCCGGGTCTTCTCCACACACATGGGAGTGGGCTAGCTCCAAAATCTGGCAGACATGTGACCTGGGCACCACCAACTGCTCTACCACTTCGGTTGGGGTCTTTTTTACCCGGTACAACATATTGTTGTTGACCACAAAATGAGGGTAAAACCAAAACTCTTGCCTGGTTCCTGGGCTTCCCCTCTATTACCTTCACACTTTTCCAGGCATGCTCCAAGTTTGGGTCCCTCAGCTGCTCCGTGCCAAAGTTCCCCCTGGATACTGGCAAGGAGGCGAACTCGAGCTCAGAGGGACTTTCCTCGGGGTCCCCAGCCAGGACAGACAAGGGAAACCCATCGGGCTCATCTGGTCCCTGTGCAGACACATTACCCTTTACCACATGGATACTGGGCGCACTTTTTATTTCCCCAAAAATCCCAGAACAAGGGGAAATCACAGCCTATGATTACACTGTGGGGTAGGCTCACGACGACAGCCATCTCATGTCTTGCTGGCCCGCAGGGGGTCTTTAGGGTGAGTACTGCGGTTGGGTAGTCCCTGGTGTCCCCTTGTACTCAGATCACTCCAATACGGCGTGGCCGGAGTTGGTCTGCGCCCACCAGCCTGGCCTGCACCAGGGTCACCAAACTTCCAGAGTCCATGAGCGCTTCTACGGTGTGTCCATTGATTTTAATGGTGCATACCCGCCGATTTCCCCCAGTCTCAATGTGCGTGGTGTATGAAGGCCTTGCAAACAATGACGTACGCCTTATACCACAATCCATGGGTTCCCCCAAAGTAGGACACTGTGCGGCGACGTGTCCGAGTCCATTGCATCGCCAGCAGATGATGGGGCCCCGGGCTCTGGGCAAGAGGTGTCTCTTTGGGGTTGGCAACCTTCCCCCCTTCTCACCCAGCTGGGATCCCCTCCCCTCAGGACCCTTAGGTACCCCTTTTGGGACAGGGAGTCTTACCCCATGCTGACTCCGGTGGATGCAGTCCTTGGAGGAACTCCTCGGTGGCACTATAACGCTCCACAATGGAGACAAGCTCGTCCAGGCTTTTGGGGTCCGTGTTACCCCACACCGCTGGATCCCACGGGTAGGGCGCGCATGAAGCGGTCACAGACGACCCGCTCCATCACCTGGACCGCTGTAAGACGTTCGGGCTGCAGCCACTTGCTGGTGAGGTGGAAGAGGTCATACATCTGTGACCGAGCTGGCTTTGCTGGATCGAACTCCCAGGCGTGAACTCTCTGGGCCCGGACCACCAGAGTAACCCCCAGTCGGGCTAGGATCTCCCCTTTCAGCCGCATGTAGTCCTTGGCGTCTTCAGCTCTCAAGTCGAAGTAGGCCTTTTGTGGCTCGCCGGTAAGAAAGGGGGCCAGGACGTCAGCCCACTGGTCCACGGGTAGCTGCTCTCTCTCAGCGATCCTCTCAAAGGTGCCGAGATATGCCTCCACATCATCATCTGGGGTCATTTTACGTAGAACTTGCAGCACCACTTGACGGGGCGTGGAGGGCCCACCTGCTGCCCCCTCTGGTCTTGTAGTCAGGACCTGGAGCTGCTGCTGTAGAGCCAGGTTTACCTGTTGTTGCTCTTTAAGGGCTGCCTGGTGTGTCTCGATCAAGAGGCGGTTGGTCTCTGCTTGAGCCCGCACGGTCTCCTCGTGGGCCTTCTGCTGGCTTGCCGCCATTAGCTGGAGGTTGGTGTTTGCCTGTATTAACTGCTTCACCAGCTCATCCATTTTGGGTGTCTCCGCTGGTTGCACTGTTGCCGCTTTAATCCACGACATATATTGGAACCACTTTTTCGCTGCCTGTCTCTTTAAGAGAATTGTCTCTTTAAAATGCCCATAGCATCCTCCACCATGTGTGAACTTGCACAGCTCTGGGATCACCGCATGAGTCTTTCAGGCATGAGACAGAGGCAGAAGTCAGGTACAAACGGTTGCTTGGCTCCGTGGATTTATTTTATAAGCAGAACAAAACGGATGGCAAACATGCACAGCAAAAACATAAACAAAATACTTGCTCGTCTGAGCACTTACTAACAGAGTTGTAGTTCCCTCACTATCACCTTGTTGGTCCCTACACTGGCTTCCCCCAGTGTGAAACACCTCCAGCCCAGAAGGTAGAACTGGAGGTGCAGCCGACGCCCAGTCAGCTTACCTGCTGACCTTTTATACAGCCAGGAAAACCCGGTGTGGAGCCATGGGGAGTAAGCACCCACCCTGCTCTATGCTTACTCCCAA
Organism: Phyllomedusa bahiana; assembly: GCA_025379985.1. NCBI lineage: Eukaryota > Metazoa > Chordata > Amphibia > Anura > Hylidae > Phyllomedusa > Phyllomedusa bahiana. The sequence continues at coordinate 48,775 of JAODAL010012913.1, read as the reverse complement.
TGAAAGGCCGACCCAGGAATGGCTGGTAGCCGTGCTAACGGATTAAACAATAGGTCGACAGTTTTGTACTGTCGACATCTATTTATCAACGGCCTTTCACTCCACCAAGGCTCCTTATCTTGGTGGCATGCATCCTGGACTCCCCAGACATATGTCCAGAACCTGGCTGGGCTATATACTCCCTTGTAGACCTTCCCAGCTGCGGTCTTACACATGTTAGAATATTGCTCTGCAAACCAGTTTCCAAAGGGAGGGAATCATGCTCTGCTTCAGTATGTCACAGTAAATGTTGGCATTCATGGATCCCTCAATGAACTGTAGTTGTCCACAGCCAGCAGCCCTCATGCACCCTCAAACCGTGACACTTCCACAACTATACGTGACTGTAGGCAAGACAAACTTGTCTTTGTACTCTCCACCTGGTTGCCACCACACACCCTCGACACCAGCGGAACCACAAAAGAGTATCCTGGTCTCATCAGACCACATGACATGGCCCCAGCAAACCATGTCCTTATTATGATTGTCTTCAGCAATCTGTTGGTGAGCTTTGCATCATCTTTTGAAGAGCATTCCTGCATACCAATTTGATTCAGTGTGCGCTGTGTGGTCTAAGCACTGACAGGCTGATCCCCCACCCCTTTAACCTCTTCTGCAATGCAGGTAGCACTCATACATCTATTTTGTAAAGACAATCTCTGGATATGACGCTGAGCATATGCAATCAACTTCTCTGGTTGATCATTGCGAGGCCTATTATGAGTGGATCATGTCTTGTTAAACCACTGTTTGGTCTTGACCAACATGTTACAACTCAGTTTCAGGGTATTGGCAATCTTCTTATAACCTATAAATGATTTACCAAAATTTGAGGGGTGTACTCACTTTTGTGAGATACTGTATATACATGTAAATTCTACAAATGCATCCAACCACAAAGCAGAAATAAAGATATTTGTAATGGAACATAGAAGAGCCTGGGGCAGGCATAAGCATATTATAGATGTGCAATTATCTTTATATGTAACCACATGGTGATGACCATGAACATGTTTAAAAATTTGTTCCGCAACTTAAATGGGTTTCATTATGACCTGATGTTATTTATAAATAAAAAAATAAGAAAACTTTAACACGGGTTACTAATACCTAGATTGCCCTTGTTACAGTCAGATTTGCAGACTCTACAAGAACAGCCATTTGTATTATTTTGATTGCATTATTGTAGAATATAGACAAATTAGCTTTTTTGACTACAGTTTTTTTTATTTTTTTTTATTTTAATCATTTAATGATTAGGGTATTAATGAGAATAGTTTGTATGTAATACCTTTCATTATATATTATTGTATGTAATACTTTCTCATTATATACCTATTACATTTTTAGTAAAATATTTTTGGAAATAGTATATAAAACATAATTAGTCAGTTGACCCGAAATCTAAACTTTGTTCTATAACTTGATGAATACATAACTATGGCATGTCTGTATCTCCATCTCCAGAGACAAAGATAAACCACACGTTTTGGTTTCTAAGAATTCTACCAAAACCATGTTTAACATTTCATTTCATCCATAAACGTCAAAAAGAACGGCAAACCACCCAGTGTCCATTTTATACATTGTTTTCCGTTATACAATAAATAAAGTTTATTTAGGAGGACGATGAACTCAATGGGGTTAGTCAGGATCGATCTTTTGGTTACTTTGTGAATGACTGACCATGTTACCCAAATGAAAGTAGTTTTATCATTTTTAATATCACTGTTTCCGTTTCGTTTTCTTGTTGGCCATTTTGCAGTTCTCACTTAACCCTCTTCACTGTAAATCATATGGTGGCAGACTCTGTACCACAACCACATGGTGGCTCTATTTAATAGATTCAGATCTAATTTGAAGACAGATTTTAGGTGTAAACACTGTAGTTAATCTGCCCCTGAAAGTTAATTTCAAGGTCTCAGTGAATGAAAATTAATGACAGGGTCAAAACTTCATGTAGATTTCATGCTTTTTTATAGATTTGCAACATTCAGAGGCTAAAACGTATGTCTTTTAAGAACTTCTACGAGTATAGAAACTGCTACAGTATTCATATTCAGACATCCTGAAATGCTTACAGACAGATCCTCACATAAGTCGTACAAAAACCTTTGCTATCCTCCTAGATCCCCACTGTTAGAACAAAATACCGCAACACATCCAAGCCTGTTCTGTTAGAGACATGTGTGAAAGTTTTATCAATACAGGGAGGCCATGGCTTTATATATAGTAGCACTTGTTTATAATGGTTGACAACTATGTCATCTCAGGGTTAGATACAACCTACTGCATAAGAACTAAAGACTCTGGAGCTACTAAGGGTCCAAGATGAATTGTTGTCTGGAGCTTGCACAACCTGCTTTAGAGGTGCTTACCTGTCTTAATATGTTATTGGAAAAGGTGTAAAGTGTAGCTGTGGGCATCATAACCAACAGATGCATTTTACTGTCAAGGTGCATCGTGTGACCTTTACTAAAATGAACCAGGCCTGGATTTCTGATAACCTCTAAAAGTCCTAGGTGGATTTCAGTGATTTATAAAATTAAGAGCATTCCCTCTCCCCATGTGTGATATTGCTACTGCTGGTGGTGCTCCAATCACATCACTCACTGCAGTTTATCAGTATGTTATCAAAACTGTCTAAAAGACAGATCTTTTCTTACCCATATCAACCAACCACAACACAGTTATAATTTTTAAACAGCACTATAACAAATTAAAACTGCATGCTGATTGGTTGCTAAGGGCAAAAAATATAGTTTTTAGACAATTTCATAAGTCTCCCCCATTATATTTACATAGTTACATAGTTTGTAAGGCTGAAAAAGGACAAGATGTCCATCCACTTCAGCCTATTTTGCTAAAGTTTTGCTAAAGTGTTGATCCAAAGGAAGGCAAAAAACCCCAATGAGGTACAAGCCAATTGTCCTGATTTTAGGGAAAAAAGTCCTTCCTGACTCCAACCTTGCAATCGGAAAAAGCCCTGGATCAATGACCCCTCTCCAAAATTCTAGCCACTATAACTTGTTATATTATTACACTCCAGAAATGCATCCTTTTTTTAACTCTGTTATTAAATTCACCATGACAAGTTCCTCTGACAGATTGTTCCACAGTCTCACTGTTCTAACAGTAAAGAATCCCTTTCTAAGTTTATGTATAAACCTTAGTTCCTCAAGACGTAGAGGATGCCCCCTTGTTCTAGATACAGTCCTGGTTATAAATAAATCTTGAGAGCGATCTCTATATTGACCTTTGATGTATTCAAACATATTTATCATGTCCCCCCGAAGCCGTCTTTTCTCTAAACTAAATAACCCCAATCTTGCTATTCTTTCTGGGTATTGCAGTCCACCCAGTCCTTTTATTATTTTTGTTGCCCACCTTTGTACCGGTTCAAGCTCTACAATGTCTTTCCTGTGCACTGGTGCCCATAACTGTACACAATATTCCATATGTGGTCTAATCAGTGACTTATATAATGGGAGAATAATGTTCTCACCATGTGCATCTATGCCCCTTCTAATACACCCCATGATCCATTTTGCCTTGGCAGCTGCTGCCTGACACTGGCTGCTACAATTAAGTTTACTGTCCACCAGGATTCCCAAGTCCTTCTCCATGTCACTTTTACCCAGCGTTTTTTCATTTAACATGTAGTCATGTAATGGATTTTTCCTCCCCATGTGCATAACGTTGCAGTTATCAGTGTTAAACCTCATCTGCCACTTCTCTGCCCAGGCCTCCAACTTATCCAGATCCCTTTGTAATAACAAATTATCCTCTATTGTGTTGATTACTTTACAGAGCTTAGTATCATCTGCAAAGATCAATATTCTACTGTGTAATCCCAGTGTAAGATCATTAATGAAAATGTTAATGAAGATAGGGCCCAATACTGAGCCCCACTAGTAACAGGGATCCAGTCTGAGTATGCGCTGTTAATTATCACCCTTTGTTTTTCTATCTCTGAGCCAGTTGCTTACCCACTTGCACACATTTTCCCCCATTTTCCCCCAGTCCAAGCTTTCTCATTTAATAAATTAATACTGTTTTGATGCCCAGCAATCATAGCCAAATCTCATCATATTCCCCTCCTTAGAATGTAATATCATTCTTCCTCCTTCTACCTTCTAGGGTAGGCACCTTTTTAACCAAAATATTCTGGCCAGGTTCACTACGATTAAAAAAGGTGTGTAGTTTGTGGTGTGTGGTGACTGTGTGATTCGAGACATAGGTCTTCACAACATACTGGCCATTATAAAATGTTTCTACAGGTTTGGAAGAATTTTTTAAAGAAAATAGACGAGATAGAGCAGATGTAGTTTCTTGAAGACCATGTTTGGTCTATTTTACAGTTGTATAGGCTTTAAATACTGGACATTTAGAATACCACACTTTTGTGTCTGGCAAATAGAGGATATACTGCAGTGAAATAGCTTAAAGTTTACAGAACCATATAGCTCCACCACAGTAAACATTGAAATAGTAAAGGGGGATTACTTTTGGGAAAGCAATGAAAGAGTTAATTCTGCATTTTTTTGTGGTCTAGGGCAGTGTGGGTAAATGTAAGGATCCTTTGGGCGACATGTATGAACGGGCTTTACGCCTGTTTTCTGGCGTACACTGCGCCTCCCAGCCCGAATCCCGCTGTCGGACCCAGCGTTCGCCACTTTCGGCTGCGGTCCGCATGAAGGGGCGAGCAGTGGGCGAGCAGTGGGCGCAGTGGGGCGTGGTGTAGGCGTTCCGGGGCGGGAGGCGGCGCGCTCGTATAGTCCGAGGCATGTACCATCGCGGCTCGCCAAATCGCGGCGCTCGGCAGCTCCGACAAGCAGACCAGGTTTTTTTTGGGCTAAATCCTCCGTCGGCGGCGAAGTGAAGCTGGATCCGAACATGCGAGGAAGCGGATCAAAAGATGCCGACGAAGTCTCGGCGCTCCGCTCCGACAAGCGATCTTGGTCGAAATGCTCCGGCGGAGGCGAAGTGAAGCAAGAACGGAACATTGCGGGGAAGCAGATCGAAGATCGAGACAGAAATCTGGGCGCTCCGCTCCGTGCAGCAGGAGTATGAATAGGAAAAAATCGCCTTTATAAAGGCGGAAAACAGTGTCAGAAGGAGCTGCACGTAAAAAATAAACATAAAAAAAAAAAAAAATCACTTTTCCAAACTCTAGAACGGGCGCAATATCAACAAATATGATATTGCAAATTGGGGGGGAAAGACAGTAATAAAAATCTGAAACCTATTCTCATTGGTCGGCAGAAACCGGCCAATCAGAATCGGAGCGACAGTTAAACCCATTAAAAGCTTTGGGAAGAATTGACCAATCAAAATCCCCGGCGGGATATTCAAAATCCCAGTAAAAATGCTAAAAAAGAGCTGATTGGCTGAGCTAGCGGGGTCTCGGCTAGCTCAGCCAATCAGAACGCGAGTACTTCCCCATTATACTTATGGGAGATAAGCCCCACTCAAATCTCCGCGCTGAGCGCCGCAGGGCCCAAATGAAGTATTAATCAACAAAATTATTTTTATACAGTGTAAAACATTCCAGATAAGACCAGAACACTTCTTTAAAAATAAAGCATTTAAAAAACCCGAACAACGCGTTCGTCGCCGAGACCGGCGCTACGTAGGGAATTGCCATAGAGAGAATTGCCGGAAAGACAGTAATTCAAATTTGTAAAGTATTCTCATTGGTCGGCATAAACCAGCCAATCAGAATAGGAGCGACAATGTCCCATTATATCCTATGGAGGAGAATTGACCAATCGAATAGGAGCGACAGTGGCCTTTCCCTATCCTATGGAGAAAAATGGCCCAAATTTCATATTCAAAGGCGGGACAGTTCAAAAAAACAGTAAAAAGGCAGAAACGAGCTGATTGGTTGAAGCAGCGGGACTCGCCCAGCTTAGCCAATAAAGAGCGCGAGCTGCTTTCTCATGATTTTCTATGGGACTCGGAATTTAAAAGGGGCGCCGTAATTTGGACCAATGGGAGAGCGAGCGACGCTCCTATGGTTTTCTAATGAAATTTGGGTATAAATTTGTACATCCCTGAAATCAAATTATAACACTACAGAAGTTGTGCCGATGTGTATATAAAAGGAATACTAATATGTGGCTAACGAAATAAAGATTTAAAAATCAAGAAAATCATGCTTATTTCTTTATTTTCGATGCATCCATACTATTGATCCTTGGGTAACGAAAATAAAGAAATAAACATGATTTTATGGTCTTTTTTTTTTTTTTTCGTTAGCAACATATTAGTATTGTTGTAATAAACACGGCAAAAACTTCTGTAGTGTTAAATTAGATTTCAGCCCTGTACACTTTTATACCAGATTGCATTAAAAAAACCCATAGGAGCGTCGCTCGCTCTCCATTGGTCCAAATTACGGCGCCTCTTTAAATTTCGTTTCCCCCATAGAACTCTATGAGAAAGCAGCTCGCGCTCTGATTGGCTAAGCTGGACGACCCCCCCGCTGCTTCAACCAATCAGCTCGTTTCTGCCTTTTTACTGTATTTTGAACTGTCCCGCCTTTGAATATGATTGGTCCATTTTTTCCCATAGGATAGAATGGGCCACTTTTGCTCCTATTCTGATTGGTCATTCTCCTCCATAGGCTCTAATGGGACATTGTCGCTCCTATTTCGATTGGGGGTTTATGCCGACCAATGAGAAATAGCTTTACAAATTTGAATTACTGTCTTTCCCAGCAAAATTTTCTCTATGGCAATTCCCTATGTAGGCGCGGTCTCGGGGGACGAACGCGTTGTTCGGGTTTTTTAACTGCTTTATTTTTAAAGAAGTGTTCTGGTCTTTATCTGAGAATGTTTTACACTGTATAAAAATAATTTGTTGATTAATACTTCATGCCGCGCGGCGCTGAGCGCGGAGATTTGAGTGCGCTCCCCTCTTCATAGAGTTTAATGGAGAAGTAGCTTGCGCTCTGATTGGCTGAGCTAGCCCAGACCCCGCCCAGCTCAGCCAATCAGCTCTTTTCAGCAATTTTACTGTATTTTGATTATCCCGCCCTGGATTCTGATTGGTGGGAAACTTCCCCATAGGCTAGAATGGGACTTTGTCGCTCGTATTCTGATTGGTCTAAACTTCTCCATAGCCTAGAATGGGACTGGGTCGCTCCTATTCTGATTGGCTGAGCCCCCCTCATCTCACCCAATCAGCTGTTTTTTAGCATTTTTACTGTATTTTTAACAGTCCCGCCGTGGATTCTGATTGGTCAATCCCGCCCATAGGTTTAATAGTTCAGTGTCGCTCCTATTCTGATTGGCCGGTTTCTGGCGGCCAATGAGAATAGGTTTCAGAATTTGACTTACTGTATTTCCCGGCCATTTCCAATATCCTAATTCTTGAATTAGGATATTGGAAAGTGATTTTGTTTTATGTAATTTTTATTTTTAATGTTTCATCTCTTTTCCTGAGAATGTAGAACGCCTTTATAAAGGCGATTTTGGATTTATACTCCGCACCGACATCTGGAATGATTTCTCGCCGCTCCAGCCTGTCTCGCATCGGAACAGATTTTCGGCGCAGCCCCGCACGGCGCCACACACACTGGCGAGGTGCAGGGAACTTTTCCCCGCATGTACGAGTGCACCTCCTCGGACGGCGAATCTTCGGCGCAGCGCCGCACAGCGCCCATGTCCCCGCACTGTGCTCCACGCACTGGCGAGGCGCGGCGGACTTTTCCCCGCATGTATGATCGCACACCTCCGGGGACAATCTCAGACGCAGCGCCGCACTTCGCCTAACACACTGGCGAGTCGCGGCGGACTTTTCATGATATGTATGAGTGCGGCCCGTCCCCGACATAAATCAGGCGCAGATTCTGCCGGGAAACTGGCGGAAAACGGCGCCTCGACCCGGCGGGATTCATACATGTCGCCCTTTGTGTCTTAGGGAAGTGAGGTGATCAAGGGCAATGTAGAGGTTAAAAGAAGGATATTTTTTGGTCATAAGGGGTTATTGCAAGGATACATAGTGGTTAAAGGCAATGGTTATATTAACAATCCCTGGTAGTCTATTGCCATGGAGAGGTTAATGCTACATAAATGGGGTCTTCTGGTTATGCATCTCTCTAGACTACAGTTTTGCTGTACCTGTCACTTCTTGTTTCCTTCCAGCATTAATCATAAAGATGAATGCTAGAAGGACAGAGAGGACTTGAAGCTGTAACTGTGCTATCTACAGCAAGACTCTGCCCTAATAGTAGTAGAGGCTAAGTTAAAGCTGATTGACTTCCACAAGGGAAGCTTTGACAATGTAACTGTTAAAATCTAGACAGTTACACCATTAGAGTTTTCCCTGGGGAGGCAAATTATTGCTCATTTGGCCCTCACAGCTTGTATCCTATTTATATCTACCCACCACACACATTATATGTTGTGTGGCTGCAAGAAATATTGGGCTTATGTATCCCACTGTAGATCGATACAGTAGGTTAGGAAGCTGTCTTTCTTCAAAGGTATTAGTTGGGAATCTTCCAACATCCAACACAAAGTAACCAGCACGTCATACCAACACTGGCCTCCAAGTAGAAACACTGGCTGGAAGGTGATTTTCCTGCGAGGTGTAAATGTTACTCCCTTCCTGTTTTAAAATAATAAAATATAAAACAGAGGCGCTAAAGCTCTAAAAAATTATAAGGGACCCCCCAGTGGGCTTTCATCAGGGGCGGAACTACAGGGGTTGCAGACATAGCAGCTGCCACGGGACCCGCAACAGTTCTTCTCCTGCTCACCACGCCCCCGTCCTCCTCATCCCCTGTCTCCCTGTCAGACAAAGATGAAAAGATGAGACCGTGCAGATAGACGGGGAGGGAAGGGGAAGAATTAGAAGAAAATACCAAGGCAACCTGTAAAAAAAGGTGATAGATTCTTACAGTGCTCACTGTCCCTGGTGTCCCAGTAGCAGGTGCAGACCATATGAAAAACAAGAAGGGGGAGAAAACATTTCCAGGCACTGCAGACAGCATAAACTTTCACAGCATAGCACCTCCAGCTCTTACTGTGCCTGCAGACAGTTCAGTACTAAGTGAAGGGGTTAATTTGGGGGAGGAGGGAGGGGTGTGAGTATTATAAATTTGTTTTATGAACTCCAGAGTGGAGGGGGGGATGCACTAGGGGGCAGCTTCTGGGCATGTGCTTGCACTCACCTCTTCACCCCTGACTCCTGAGACTCAGTGGCTGCAAGACGGTGGTGACAAGTCTATATGGCCCCTATGGATTAACCTGTGCCCTGCCTTCCTATATATATGGCCCTATAGCTACCTAAACCCTGCCTTTCTACCTTTATGGCCCCTATACCTTGCCTGCCTATCTATATGGGGCCCTATAGCCAGCTAAACTCTGCCTATCTATATGGGGCCCTATACTCTACCTAGACCCTTCTTGACTGCCTATATGGGGCCCTACAACTACCTAAACCCTGCCTGCCTATATGGGGACCCTATTGCCTACCTAAACCTTGCCTATCTAAACCCTGGCTGCCTAAATAGACCCCATATAGCTTGGGGGGCAGGGAGTGAGGTGCTGGAAAAGTGAGGATTCTAAGATATTTGTGTCTAAATCTGCAGGGACAAGTGGTTGCCGGGAGAAGTCACCAGGGCTGTCTGGACTGAATGCAGAACAAAAGGGAAAGTCAACAACTCATCATAGAAATGTCACCTGTGAGTCACAACATGTAACTACACTTTAATCGCATATATCTGTAGAGCCTGTGTACACTGGTATCTACCACTATATGGTCACTGTATGGTGATAATATACAGTCTGCAGAGCCTGTGTATACTGATATCTACCACTATATGGCAGTACTATTGGTCTTTGTATACTGATCTTTATTAAGTAACAGTGTAGAGGTATTATTCAGTCACTATGTGGTAGTAATTTGTGGTCACGTTCTGGCAGTATATTCGGATCCTTATGTAGTAGCGTTGTTGGTAATGTTGGTCTTGGTATATTGAGATTTGTTTGGTAGCAGATTGATGGTGATATGTATGGTGAGGTATTTGCCCCTTGCATCATCTAGTAAATGCATGTCCCGGTAAATGTTCATGGTCAGGGAGGCTGACGGGGCAGGAGGAAGGGTTTAGGGGCCCCATCCAAAAGTTTACGATGGGGCCTGGGCTTCTCTAGTTACGCCCCTGGCTTTCATATTTGTGTGGGTCTTCTGAAAAGATAATTGTATGCAAAAACTATATGCAACAGATTAGAGTCCAGTCTGTGGCATGTACTTTTTGGGGCTATGAGTATTCTTTGGCAAGAAAAACTACTGTATTAGCTTTCCCATCTGTGGCATCTTCTGAAAGTTTGAATGTGTGCGAAAAGCGCATGCAATTGTGATTGTATACAATCATCTTCCACATGGGAGTTATGATTGGAAATGGACACTGCTCTGTGGCAGTAAAATTTGTGTGGACATTCAGAAAGTGTAATTGTATGCAAAATTCTCATACAACAAGCCTGCACCTCAAGTATAGGTCTTGGTAATTTTTTTGGCAAGTGACACGGCTGTGTGGACTTTCATATCTTTGTGGGTCTTCTGTGAGGGCGATATGTATGAAAGGGTTTTCCACCCTTTTTCTGGCATACAGTGCACCTAACTGAGCCAGCAACGATGTCTAATGCGCCTAACGTATGTGTTACGAGCACTGTTCGTAAGACTCGACACTTTTGAATGCACCTAACATGAAGGGGTGTTCTGGGGCATTCTGGGGGAGTTATGGAGGTGTGTCGCACCACATTCGTAAGATTAGACACATATATGAATGTGGTTCAGCAAAACTAGGCGAATTACTTCTCCGACAGGCAGACCTATTTCAATGTGGTCGCCTGAGCCTGATGAGTCGAAGTGAAGCTATATTTGCTTTAAGGGGCAAAAATGTCCAATATTTCTCAACTTGCACCAGTACAATAATAAAAAGCAGTTGATTATAATTATCAAACAATATAACATAAAATTATTATATTTAATAAAAAATGTTATCATATAAAATTAATATAAAAATATATAATATCCCAAAAATATAAAAAATATCTCCTATAAAATGTATTTAAAATTAAAAAAATCTAAAACTAATTTAACATTAAATAACCCACTGATGATGTTTAGATTTTTTAAATGTTCATTTTGACTACATAAAATTTGCAATGTATTTTTGCCGCCCTCACCCTTTATTCCACATACAGCAAGAGCCAGCGCTCCACAGGTCTTACTAGGACCCGTAATCCTCCAAGCAGGATTAGTACCATAGTTTGTATTCACTGACATGCTATTCTAATGACTTTTCTTTTATTTCCAGCCTGTCTATAACCTTAATACATGTTAGGAGCATTACTTATGCGCCTAACACATAGACAAGGTGCGTCAAACTTTGCACACCATTTATGAACGCATACATTCAGACGCCTTATACACTGAAAATGAGACTCCACTGTTCACTTCGATGTGCTTTCCTTCAGAAATGTCACCCTTAGTGTGATTGTGTTCAAAAAGTACATGCAATAGACTGGCGCCTCTACTATTGGGCCTGAGACAGTTTTGTTAACAAAGACCTTCATCAAGCTTTGTTCTCTTAAGACCCAAAGGACCAAATATTTGTGACAGATGGCTATCGTGCAGTCAACCTCTGTTTTTAGCTTTCTATCTGTCGTGCAAATGAAGTCCACCATGGTAATAGTGAGATAAAGCTAGATTCTCATCTGCAGTGTTTTTTTTTTTTTTCGTTTTTTTTCTCCATCTTAGAAAACAACATCTGAAAATAACAGTGGTACTGGAACTGTTACATGAAGAACACCACCAATTTCTATAATTGTGTTGGTCATTGTACCAGACTAAATAGCATAGCAGGCTACACTTTTTTCCGTCTATTTAAACAAAATCTGCAATGGAGTTTCCTAAAAGAGCCTCTCACAAAGATAAGAACATAGCCTTAGATGACACCAACATCACTAAAATATAAATATATATCTTTATTAGCACAATGTTACCCAGATGAGTGGTTGTGTTCTATTGCAATTTTGGAGTTATTTAGTTGCCATGAGCATTTTCCAGAGGCCAGAAAGCACATGCTAATTTTTTCTCCAATCAATTTTAATAGGAATCAGGTTCGAGACATCCTGAAGCTTGGATATTTTTACAACTTTAGCCAAAGTGTGGCCAAACCACATTACTGCTGATCATACTGACAGTTATAATGAATGATGAAGAGTGAAAGCCAGCTCTTTGGAATGTTGTGGTTATAAATAATTGCTTAATTTTTACACAGAATAAGCCACTATGATACATATGGAAAATCGTTGGTGTGAGACTGCACTGTATAACTCTAAGACATGATTGTTTATTGGGCCCTGTTAAGTGCAGCAGAAGAATTCTTGAAAAAACTTATTAGAATCTGTGTTGTAGCACAGAAGCAGTTTCTTCATCAGGCATTATCAGGTTGGTGGTTTATCGAAAACATTAAAATCTGTTCTATTTATCACATCCTTATAAGGCTCACCCGATATTGGGTTTAAACTAATCTTTATTACATCCATCCTTAATGGGTTAAGTCAGATATTTTCCACACTGTTTGCTGCAGGATGAGTCCTTTAGAAATTACTTTGGAAGATACAGGAAGGGTACAAGGACACTTGACATGTCTAGTTATACTGTGCATATGCAAATCTGTTTTAGCAATAGCCTTAGCAACAGCCGACTGGCCAATCATGTAATCCGTGACACATACCAGGGAAAGAAATATGAGACTGTAACTTGCTAATAATAAACCAGACCCGGGAGTGTGGTGTTCATTTTTCATGCTCTCAGCTGAGACCAGTTTTACAATGCAATCTGGACAGGGACCACCAATTGGGAAAGTGTGGACAAAAAGATAATTCTACACCTAATTTATTACCTTGACATTTTGTGCCGGACTCTCAAACGACCCGAGGAGCAGACCCTCCGAGGGCGGTGCGACGCCCTACCGTCGACTGCACAATCCTGGATTGTCCAAACTCTTGGAGCCTGATCACCTCCACAAAACGGTAAGCTTGCTGGGTTTTATAAATCCGTGACTTATCCATTTCGGACAGTCTAGTGGGAGTCTGTTGATTGTTTGTCGAGCCTCTGAGGAGACCTGTGAGAATCCAGGTATGCCTCCAGGATGTGGTCTGGTATTTAATGGCGTGCGTATCCATATACGTACACCTGTTTGACGCCACAAATTGCTGATCTCTGGTTATTGGTTTAGATACACGTGGTGACTGAGTATATTGCTCTCTTTTTTCCTTTTCTGCATTTTTTCCGTGGGTAGACAGAACCAATGTGTTAGGTTTACTTACGCGGGGGGGTGATTTTACTAGACACAGAGAGATCCTGTTATTAGACAGATGCTTGAGAGTTCCTGTATTATTCAGATGCAAGTTACTTAACTGAGGAAGTTCAGCCAGCTGACTAGCAGCTGAAGCCTGTATACTGTCAGTACGCAGTGAAATGAGACGTAACTGCTACTAAAGCAGAGATTTGCTTAGGGATTGCTTGAAGATTAGCTTCAGCAAAACATCGGTTCTGAGATTAGGTATTAATTACGGCTGTATGTTAACTCTTTATTAATACATTGAGACTGTGTTAGTTCCTACTTCCATTTTTTCGTCATTAAACAAAAATTTTTTGACGGGGCTTGCTTGTCAGTGAAACTTTAGAGAATAAAAATACACACCCTTAAAAAAAGTTGGTGTTTTTCCCCCTTCCTCATAATCACAATTAGGGCCCCCAAGTCACCCTTTGCTTTTAACATAAGGGCCCGAGACCATAAAATTACAAAGGAAAGTTTAAAGGTTTTGGTCGACGTGAAAGAAAGTTAATGAAACTTTGTAACGTTTTAGGGAAAAGATTTTTTTTCAATTTCCATTTGGGGGAGTTAGAAACTGAAAAATTTTGCAGAGGAAAGCGAGGAAAAGCGATTTCTTTTGGGCAGAGCAAAAAAATTTTACTTTGGTTTGTAATGAAAGGAAAAATAAAAAGGGGAATTACGACGGGATCCCTGTTTTTGTAAGATGGCGAATCGATTCTAACGAAGTGGAATTTTTTTTTTGGGAATTTCAGGAAAATGGGTTTCCCGGAACAATCGAATTTTGGTTACTTGGGGAAAACCGAATGTGCTTTTGATTGAAAAAAAAGGCTGCGGCGAAAATTGGCGCTACTGGGGCAAAGCACTCAAAGGGGAAAGGAAAAAGGGCAAAAAGCCGAAAGAAATGGCAGAGGTAAGCCAATCAAAAAACCCGGGCGGGTTTCGGGAAACGTCCGCACAATATAAGCCGGGGCGCGACCCCGGGAAAGCTCACACCCTCTCACTGTGCTCATCAGGAAGTGCTGCCCGCGGCTAAATAGCTCTTACGGGAAGAATTAAATTTTTAAAATAGCGTTTTTTCTGTGGGGGGGCCCTCAGTTTGTCTAAAGAGTTTTGTTTCTTAATGTTTTTTTCTTTTTTTTTGGGGTTTTGGTTTCTAAAAAACCAAATGGGCGTCCACTGCAGCTGCATAAACTTTCCCAATATCCAAGTGAAAAACTAAGCCATTTTTTTTAAACAAAAACAGCGTTTTTACAAAAAAAATCCCACTTCTTTTTGGGCTTCCCAATTCTTTTGCACAATTTACATCCAGGGTTTATTAAGCGTTGTTTTGCTGGGTCTGATCCCCAAAAAAACCCGTTTTTTTCCAACCCCAAAAATATAAAAATTTTTTCCTGTACCTAATTCCCAACCCAAAGGGTTAATTAAAAATTGTATCTTTTGTTGGTTGGCGTAAAAACCCCAAATTTGAAACACCAACAAAGCTACAAATTTTGTGGGGCTAAATTCTTTGGCGAAATTTTAAAAACATCCAGGGGTTAATTAAGCGTTGTTTTGGGCTGGTTTTTTCTGCCCCCAAAAAAAACCCCGTCTTTTTCAAGGGCCAAAAATATATAAATTTTTCCTGTACCCCAAATTTCCCACAAGAAAAGGGGTTAATTAAAATTTTTAATCTCTTTTTTGTGGGGGCGTAAAAAACCCCCAAATTGAAACCCACGCTACAAACTACTAGTTTGGGGCGGCTCAATTTTTTTGGCGCAATTTACTCCGGGGGTTTTAATTAAGCGTTGTTTTGCTGGGGGCTGACCCCAAGAAACCATTTTTTTTAAACCCCAAAAAAAATAAAATTTTTTTCCTGTAGCCTAATTACAAGCAAAGGTTAATTAAAAATGAAACTTTTTGTTGGGGTGGCGTAGAAAACCACCAATTGTAACACGCAAAAAAGCTACAAATTTTTGGGGGTCAATTATTTGGCGCAATTTACACCCGGGGGTTAAAAATAAGCTTTGTTTTGCTGGTGTGCTGAAAAAAAATAAACCTTTTTCAACGCCAAAATATTACTTTTTTTCCTTGCCTAATTCAAAGCAAAGGTTAATTAAAACTGAAACTCTTGTTTTTGTGGCGTAAAAAAAACACGCAATTGTCACACCTACAAAGCTTCTATTTTGTGCGGCTAAATTCTTTGGCACAATTTCCCCCCCCCGGGGGGAAAATTAACGTTTTTTTGGCGGGTGTCCCTGACAAAAATAAAACCTTTTTTTTTCCCAACGCCAAAATATATACTTTTTCCTGTACCTAATTCATGTCCAAAGGGTTTAAAATTTAAGCCTTTTTTGTGCTTTTACTTTTAGAAAAAACACACAGTGTTTTTAAAAACGACACAAAAAATTTAAATTTTTCCGGGCCATTTGGGGAGCGCAATTTATACCAAGGGTTACCCAAGTTGTTGCGGGGTTCTTTTGGAGTCAAAAACAGGTTGAAATATTTATCATATACAGAAATCATCATCAAACGGGGTCTGACATTTTAGAACAAACAAAATGTCAGACAGAGAGAGGGGCGGGCTCTCTGCAGGGCATTGGCACAAATTTTTCCCTGGAACGGGCCCCAGTGGGCAGCCCAGAAAAAAGGGGGGATTTCGCAGAGGGTCACTGGGTTTTGGCCCCACAACGGCCGCTGTCATCAAGCGGCCGGTGTTGTTCAGAAACCCCAAAATTTTTCTTGTTTGGGTTGCTAGGTCACCTCTTCCTCCCAGATGACACCCGACCCCCCCACCCCAAGATTTCTTTGGGAACCTAAACCCCCAAAACCCAAATTATTTGGGCATGGCCCGGGAGCGGGGCCACCGGGCCCTCACCTGTCCTCAGCCCGCCTAGTCCCATCCCCGGTTTCCCCCCGCCAGGTTTCTACTATGGGCCCGGGCTCAGCGCCACAAAATGGGCGAGGTTTAAAAAATTTTTGGGGAAAGGGAAAGTCACAGCTACTTGGAAAGCGAAGAAATGGGGCCAATATCCCCTGCTCTTGCATTTAGGGGGCCCAAAGAAATAGAGGGTGGAAATTGGCATGGGGGTAAATGAGTGAGGGGTCACCCTCGGCATACCAAGACCAGGGGAAGAGGACGAAAGTGACAAAGAAACACAATAGAAAGATGAACCGACCGCACTTGGGACCCGGGTGAGGCAAGGGCTTCATCATCGTCAGGAAAGAGGGCGTCAGCTTGCGCATCAGAAACGGCACAGGCCACAAGGGGGTCGTGGGCCGGAGTCAGCGGGATAGAAAGCAGTGGGGGGGGGTGGGGAGCCCAATTTGGCCAGGGGGAAAAAAAACCCCCCTTTCGCAGATCAAAAAGTAGCACCACGGGGGCTCGGGCGAGGCACGGCAGCATTAGTCACTAAAGTGCAGCGTTGGCGGTAAAATCAGATACCCAAAGGTGTGGCAGTTTCTTTGCTAAGACACCGGAGGGCCAAATTTGGGTATATGTAAAATCTGTGGGGGAAAAGTTTAAACGTCGCCAGGGAGCTAACGTTTGGGACCCCCGGCCCTGCGTCAACACATGCAGCGTCACCAAACCGGGGGCCTGGGAAAAAACGTGGCTCAGAAAAGTTGTGGTCCAAACCTGCCCCGGGAGCCAAACCCCGCCCCCCGCAGCAGCCCCATGGCACGCATCCATTGCAGCCAGTCAAAAGGGTCCACCACCTCTTTCGAAAAGGGGCGTTTTTTCTTTTTCATCATCTCCCGGTCCAGATGCTCCGCTCCTCCACTACTCTGGCGCCACAGTCTTCACGAAGGGGATTGCAAAGAACAACATTGGGGGTCCCAACCCAACCCAAGGAGCAGCAGGTGACCGTGCACCTGGCCCAAAAATTTTTTGGGAAATGGGAGCCCCCCCTTTCCCCAAAAGGTTTACTCTGCAACCGGCAGAAAAACTAATTGCGTGTGCCGAGCCGAGATGGAGAGTTTCCCCAACCGTAATTTATTTTCCCAAAAAGGGGAGTACCCACACTTCATAAATAAATTTGAACAGAAGGTGGGGGCATCCCCTTTAGCTTATCGGTTTTTTCCCCAAATGCACGGCAGCGCCCGGGCATCTGGACTTTAAATACGGTCAGGGCCCGTACATGTCCTTAAAAGCCCCGGGGGGAATGTGCTTCCAGCCCAGGCACCCAACAACTTAGAAAGGAGACGCCGCTTTTCTCCTCCACGTTTGTCAAACTGCTGCACCTGCGCCAAAGTCCGCCTCCTCCTCCTCCACCACCACCACCATCTCAGCCCCACAAGTACTGCTCCATCATACCACATGTGTAGGGCACAGCGGTGTCACGCAGTTCTACACCTGGCTTGCCTCGGCGAACGAAGTCACACAGGGGGAGGAACTGCTCTGCGTCATGCAGCAAGAAATCGATGTGTGGCTTTCTCCGCGCCAACTGCGAATCGGAACCATGGTAACGGACAATGGGAGGAACATGGTGTCCGCGTTTGCACCGAGGAGGGATGGTCCATGCGCCCTGCATGGCGCACGTGTTCAATCGGGTTGTAAAAAGGGTTTCCTGAAATCTTCCAACCGATCTTCAGCAGATTCGAAAATGGCCAGGAAACTGTGCATGCACTTTATCCATTCGTACAAAGCAGGAACACCCTCCTCGAGTTGCAGGGCAGAACGGCCCCCCCAACACACTCTGATATGCGATGTTTCCACCCGTTGGAATTCCAGCCTGCACATGTTGGACCGACTGTATGAACAGAGAAAGCCATTAACGATTTTTTTGATGATCCAGGCAGACAGAAGTATTTCCCCTGTGTAACTTTGATGTCAGCCAGTGGCAGCTCATGCGTGACACCTCCGTTTGTTGAGGCCATTCGAGGAGGTGACGTTATTTGTCAGTCGCCAGGACTACGGGATGAAAACTCATTCCACTGCTTCATGCCCGGGAACAGATGCTGAAAAATCTGTCTGGGCAGGGGACTGGAGATATGGAGACTACATCTCGTGGCCACATGAGTCCGGTGGGGATTGAAATGGAGGCAGAGGAGGAGGACATTGGAGGAGAAGCATTGTCTGGTGAAATGAGTGGATTTACTACCCAGGTGACAAGAGAGGAGGAGCAGGAGCAGCTGGGGGAGGTGGATGGAGATGGGGAAAGATGAGGCAGATGACCCAGAAGCAAACCCTGGCAGTATACATGGAAATGGAGGCAGGGCGCCCTCGGAGTCACTTGTGCAGATGGCCCGCAGCATGCTTATTTGCCTGGCTTGACAGCCGAATAGTCAGCATCCGGCAGAGGGATGACTTTCTGGCCCCCCCCTATTGGACCCTCGCTACCGGTCCAAAATGGGAGCCTTTTTCCCAGCTATTGAGAGGGAAGACAAACTCAAATACTATAGGGAAATCCTCCGTAATCAGTTGGCCGCTGCCTATGTGCGGCATTGTCCCTCCTCTGACAGGTCTGACCGGGGGGGTTCCTCCCGCGCTCACGTACTACTGCCGCGGCTGCTGGGGAAGGTGGGGGGTAGGAGCAGTACCAGCTCCATCAGTAAGTAACCTAAGTTTGGAGTCACTGATGAGCAGCTTTTCCCTTTACCCGCCTAGTGAGGAGGGCAGTCGCCAGCAGCCAGCAGCAGCAGGACCTGGAGCAGTCCCTGAACCAACAAAGGGTTTTGGGCCCACTTGGACGCACTCTGCCACCTCAGTTAGAAGATCCGCTGGACTACTGGCAGCCAAACTGGATGTGTGGCCGCAACTTGCCGAGTTTGCGTGGAGAAGCTTTCCTGGCCCGGCCAGTAGTGTGGCATCAGAGCGGTGTTCAGTGGCGGGGACCATTGTTACCCCAAGGAGAACCCGCTTGTCCACGGAAATGTGGAACGACTGACCTTTGTCAAGATGAATCAGGCGTGGATCGGCCAGGGTTTCCACACAACCAGTGCCTTAGGCTTCAGTCTGGGTTCAAACTAAACCCGCCTCAGCCACTATTCTGATGCCGCCACCCCACCTGATGCCACACATCTGCTGCCAGTTTCTCCATCTGCCTACCACCATATTTACCAGGGACTGGTATTGCCACCCACCTCAACACTCTGTCATTGTGCCACTGTCTGACCTCATGCTGCTGCTGCTGTTGCTGGTGCCGTGACATCCACACTGTGTCATTGTGCCACAGCCTGACCTCATGCTGCTGCCGCCGTGACCGCCGCTCTCAGTCATTGTGCCCCTCTGTGGCTTCCCCTGTTTTGCCACCTCCAGAATGTCATTGTGCCACTGCCTGACCTCATACTGCTGCCGCCGTGACCTCCACACTGTGTGATTGTGCCACTCTTTGGCCTAATACTGTTTTGCCACCTCCAGACCTCATGCTGCTGTGGCTGCCCCCGTCACCTCCACACTCTGTCACTAATGTTACCACCCGAGCTCTCAGCTTGCTTTTTTTCCAGCTTTCGCTGGGATGACTTTATAAGGCTACATTCCCGCTTGAGTTTTTTGGTAGTTTTCCCCTCTTAAGGCCCAAATTTTAGATGAAGCGTTTTCTAAAAGCGGCGGCAGTCATCGTTTTTCATACTAAAAACAACATTGTTGAAACCAAACCAATTTCCCTCTGCTTTTTAAGCATGGCCACAACGTTCTACGCACCCTGCAGGCTTTGTGCAGCCTGGAAAAAGCTGCTTTTTAAACTTTCGTGCCGAAAAATTTGGGAAACGAAAAATTTTTGTGGGAAAAATTCCGAATGACCGAATCGAATTTTTGAGAAATTCGCCCATCTCTAATGTATTGTATAATGAGAGAGCTGCCGTCGCCCAACATGGCGAATTTCAATGTTGGCACCGCCCCAATTGTCGTCATCAGTAGTGTTGAGCGATTACGTTGGCTATCGACATCGGGCGTAGCGATAGTCGGCCACCATCGAAAAGGGTTTTTTCGATAGTGAGCACGAAAAAGAGCGATGACCATTAAAGTCTATGGGAGAGCAACAACCCCTTTCTTTTTCTTACCCCCAAACAGGGCGGGAGAAGCGGGAATTAACGCAACAACAGTCAAATGGATCCCGCACATCTTAGGCACAACACTTGCTATAAAACCACAGAAAAAAAGTCACACACCATTTACTATCCCTGTCTTGACCCAGTAGACCTTAAACCTGCACACCCCCAAATTAAAAAGGCCAGAGGCAGTATTTTTTTTGAACCATCATTTTACTTGAAGGGGACATTGAATACCCCGTCCTGGAACGCAGCATGACCCTAAAAACCTGCATGACCCCCAGATTAAAATGTCCCGGAAAGAAAGTAGTTTTTGAACCCCCTTTTTTAGTTGAACTGGACATTGACAAACCCTTTCCTGGACCGCAGCATGCCCCTTTTAACCTGTCTAAACCCAAGATTAAAAAGTGCCGGAAAAAGGATCTTAAACCCACCATTTTGTGAACTGGACATTGATAACCTGTCCGGGACCGTGTATCCCTTTAAAACCCTGTCTGACCCAAAATTTAAAAAAGTCCCGGAAAAAGGGAGTCTTTCAACCACCATTTTAGTTGAACTGGACAAACTGCCCCCTGCCCTGGCCACAGTAGCCCTTTAAACCTGTCGCCCCCCAGATTAAAAAGTGCCAGAAAAAAGGGTTTTTAAACCACCTTTTTATTTGAACTGGACATTGACAAACCCTTCCTTGCCACGCATACCCGGGGCCGGATTACATGGGTGCGGTGAGAGCCCAGGCGGCGTCCTCATCTATTAAAACGCAGGTTAAAATGCCCTGATTCGCAGCAAAGAAAAAAAAAAAAAATGTGGTGAAGCAGGTGCGGAACGGAAGTGTGAGAACTCCAGCCTTCCCCATACACAGTCAAGACCCGGGAATGCTTTCCCTCCGTAGGTGCGGACCAATTGAGCTTACTTGGGAAAAACTGGGGTTAAAGCCCGTTCCACCCAGTGCCCTTTTTTTTGGCATTTTTTTTCTCATTTTATCAACGTGTGGAGGGAAAATTGTCTCTTACTTTTTTCTCTTCCCTGCTCCATACTCCCCTTCCTCTGAATAACCACACTGGTCAATTTTTCCTTACCTCCCTTGTACAATTTGAGGAATTTTTTTCCCCTATTTTGTAAGAAGTCTTGTAGTTTTAATTCTAGAAACAATTTTTTAAAATAGGGTGGGGCCCACCATGTCTTTGTTTCTCTTTTTTTAATTGTATTAAAGGGTTTTATCAATACAGGGATTGACAGCTATGTAAAGTCTTGCAAAAACAAGTCATTTTCAAAATGTTCCATAACATTTCCTAAAAACCCATTTCCGTTTCTGACAGCACCATCACCCTTGAGCCACTCTTGACAATTGTGAAGAACAAATATCTGTAAGAAACAACATTTTTTTTATAATAGGACCTGTAGTATAGCTGTATGTCACAGCAAAATGCCCCCAAAAATTCAAAGCATGACCCTTGAGCCACTTTGGACAATTGTGAAGAACAAATGTCTGTTAGAAACAACATTTTTTTTTTAATAGGACCTGTAGTATAGCTGAATGTCACAGCAAAATGCCCCCAAAAATTCAAAGCATGACCCTTGAGCCACTTTGGACAATTGTGAAGAACAAATGTCTGTTAGAAAGAACATTTTTTATAATAGGACCTGTAGTATTGCTGCATTTCAAAGCAACATGACCCCTAAAAATTATAAAAAATGACTTCTCAGCCACTTTTAAAAAATTGTGAGGGAGAAATGCCACTCAAAAGCCACATTTCTGTTCCAAAGGACCATGATTATTGCTTTGTCTCACAGCAACATGACCCCCCCAAAAAATATTATAAATATGACTTCTCATCCACTATTAAAAATTTGTGAGGAGAAATGCCACTTAAAAGCCACATTTCTGTTGCAAAGGACCAAGATTATTGCTGTATCTCACAGCAGAGAGAACAAAAGTGGATTGGCACCAGGATCTTTGCTAAAATCCAAAGCGATTTATTTGTAGAACATCAAGTAACACATGCCACAGGGAAACGAACAGACGTGCATAGGGGGACGACCAGAGGGGTGGCGAGCTGACGCGTTTCGGGCTGTGAACTGCCCTTAGTCTTAGCTACAAATGCATGTTAGTACAGCCCTCTTATAGTGCATTAAAAACAACAACAATCTAATTAAAATACAATTGTTGCCAACTGTTAGCACGTACCTGGGAGTTGTGCAGAGTATCTCCATAGTATCTCGTATTACACGTGGTAGACTACGTCTTACGGGGACCGGAACCGGAAGTGTATGCGTTCCAAATAGCGGAAATGACCACACATCACAACCGAATGCAAAGAGTACACGTTGCTAGGAAGTGACGTGGGTGCGTGGAAAGCTCTTATAAGAATAACCTACTGTGACCTGTAACAGGACTACAAAAATGTAAATCGAACGATCCACTGCCATGGGTCCACCTGACAACATTCCAGGTAACGTGCTATTACAGAGACTAGATGGAAATCTGTAACTGCAAAGATAGACTGAACGTATTAGCAATAGATCTGCAATGTACTAAACATCGAAAAGTCATAAACATATATTTGGGCAGAAAAGAATATAAAGCATTAAGTGATTAAATACCATCCGGTGCTATAATATTTTAGAAATGATTATATTGTATAATATTATACTAACATTTACTATTACACAAATTACAATATTGATAGTAATCTTCACTAATTTGCTTCATAATAGGAAAGTTTACATCTAATGGCTATTCTGGTGGGAAAAAGATAGTATCAATTAATCGCATGCTATTTTTAATGATGAAACATTATTTCCCTACGTAGATTTAAGCCTAGAGGAACGATGGTATTAAGAACCAGAATCCAATAAGCCTCTCTATCTCTCACAAGGTATTCCCAGTCTCCACCTCTGACTGGCTTGAATACCCGTTCTATAATCATAACCTGCAAACCCCTGGTTTGGGCACCGTGACAGTCAACAAAATGTTGGGCTACATTAGACTTGTTTAATCGATTCGTATTAGAAATGTCACTTAAATGTTCCAAAAAACGTGTTTTAAGTTTGCGCACTGTACTCCCAACATAAATTAGGTTACATAGAGTACAAACAATAACGTAGACCACATGGTGTGAATTGCAATTTGTATAACTTTTGATGTTGTAAGTTTTTGTGTGCTCTGAATTCGAGAAATTTTGGCCGGGGGATGCATAGCTACAGGTCCTACATGGGTGGGAACCACATTTGAAAAAACCTTTAAAGCGCAGCCAATTGGGTTTGGCATTCTTGGAAAAGGATACTGATCGAGGCGATAGGATGTCACTGATTGTTTTGGGTTTCCTAGCTACTATACAACATCCATCATGTAATATGGAATCCAAAATTGTATCCTCCTGCAAAATGGGTAAATATTTCCATATCACTTTCTTTATTGCATTAAACTGATGTGTATGATCCAAAACTAATACCGGCTTCTCAAATTTGTTTGCCGTTATGGGGGGCTTAACTCGGAGATTTGTAGTTGACAACAGCTCTTCCCTGGGGCGTTTATCAACAATTCGTTCTGCTCTTCTTAGTGTCCATTCTGGGTACCCTCTGGATTTTAATCTGTTATATATCGTCTCCTTTTCTTTCCTATAATCAACTGGAAGGCTGCAATTCCGTTTCGCCCTCGTGAGTTCCCCCACTGGTATCGATTTTTTGGTATGATGTGTGTGAAAACTATTATAATGTAGGATCGTGTTCCCACTAGTGGGTTTCCGAAAGGTATTTGTAACAATAACTTGACCAGGAAAACCCATCAATTTCAAATCCAAAAACGTGATGAAACCACTATGGACATTATAAGTAAATCTCAAATTAAAGGGATTGTTATTCAAGTAATCTAGAAAAGAGTGCACGGCAGGCACATCGCCCCTCCAAATCAGGAGGAGATCGTCGATGTACCTGCCTTACCACTCTATGTATTCCAAAAATGGGTTAAGTTCTGAAAAAATATATTGGCTTTCCCACCAGGCGACAGATAGATTTGCCAATGATGGCGGGTATTTTGCGCCCATTGAAACACCTCTAGTTTGTATATAGATCAGACCTTGGTATGAAAAATAATTGTGATGCATCAAAAAATTTGTGACCATTAATATGTATTGTATCAGATCTGCTGAATACATACTGAATTTTTCAAGATGAAATTGTAGTGCTGTCAGTGCTACATTATGAGGAATGCTAGTATATAATGATTCATTGTCACATGACAGCCAAGACATCTCCTCTGTCCAAATTTTGTGCTGCAAATTGCCCAAGACATCCTTCGTATCTCTAAGATATCCCGGTACCCTTTGTACCAGGGGTTGCAGGTAAGAGTCGAGCCATTGACAGAGGCGCTCCAAAAGGGATCCGATCCCAGAGACAATCGGACGCATTGGGGGAGAATCCCTGTTTTTATGGATCTTAGGTAGCCCATAAAGTATGGGCATAATGGGACCTGTTATTTCAGAGTGTCCAACGATCGTTCCAGAACAAAGATCACCACAATGCTCATGCTGACAAGGGCATTCTCCGCACTGACCATTTTGGTGGCTTCTTCAAAACTGGCAAGGATGGTGTAGAGCTCTTTCACCTGCCTCGACTCTCGGTGGCACGACACCCCTAGGTCCGCACCGCTGCTTGTCAGGCCATGTGTCACTTCGTACTGCGTAATGGCATTGCGCTGCTGCCACAATCACTGGAGCATGTGGAGGGTGGAATTCCAGCGTGTTGCCACGTCAACAATGAGACGGTTGACGGGGAGGCCGAGCTGACGCTGCAACGCAGTCAGGCGGGACGAGGCGGGGTGCGAACGGGGAAGGGGCGAACTTAGACTTCGAGCCTTCCTCAGCAGGCAGTCCAGACCCAGGTACTCTTTAGAAATTTCTGGACGAAAGGGTTTCAGGGACATGTGCCAGGCAAGGGATGTGCTCCAGCCTACCGATCTTAAGGGCGGCCAGCAGATTTCGCCCGTAATCGCACACCACCTTGCCTGGCACAAGGTTCTCGTCACCCAGATAGCGCTCGGTCTCGTCGCGGAGAGCCGTCCACAGTTCCTGACCTGTGTGTGGACGGTCTCCAAGACAGATTAATTTCAACACGGCCTGGTTTCGCTGGGCACGTGATGCCCCAGAAGCCCTTGGGGGAAAAAAACCCGCACCATCCCTGCGGTTTTGAAGAGCGTGCCCCGAGCCTGAGAGCCACCGTCACCCCCAGAGAACATCCACCCAGTCACCCAGTGAGCTGTCACAGAGATATAGCGGCCTTGGCGTGTTTAAACTAGTCCATGTGTCGGTGGTCGATGGAATTTTCCGGCCACAGATGCAGACAACGCGCTTGAAATTTTAGATGACACGGGGGCTGGCCAGGCAGGGACGGCTTTTCTGGCAAAGAAATACCTGCTCGGCATCTGGTATTGGGGGCAGGCAAGGGCCATGACGTGGCGGAACCCATTTCCAAGGCCAAAAGCCTGGCAATGCCGACATTCAGGCTTTTGGCTTTGGGATGGTTTGGGTTAAAGTGTTTCTTCTGCTCCCAAACCTGGTAGACAGAAGGCTGGCTGCTAGACTGGCGTGCAGGTCATCAAACTGCCAAGAGGAGAAGGGGTAGGATGGGTCTCTGGTGGTGCTGGTGGTACTCGGCGACGGTGGAGGCTGAAGCAGAGGCTGATCCCTGATCATGACTCTGAGAGACATGGGCAGCTGAGGAACGATTGGTGGTGGCGGAGGAGGAGGAGGAGGCGGAGACAGAGGGTGTGACAGTGGTTGGAGGCCCGGTGTCGGTCTGGCCTTTTTTGGCCAAGTGTTGCCTCCATTTCAACTCATGCATTCGCTGCATGTGACTAGACATGTTGGTGGTGGTTAACCACCTAAGGTTCTTGCCTCTACTTATGCATTTACGGCAAAGGCGGCATATGACATTGCTGGGTGAATCAGAGGCTTGCTCAAAGAAGGCCCAGGCTTGAGAGGTCCTGGAACTTTTAGTCGGCGATAAGCGAGGAGCGGGGTTTGCGCTGACCGTGGCTGGCGGAATCATATCAGCGGACCTCTGCGACCGCCCTCTCCCTTTTTGAGGCGGGACCCATTATGACACTACCCCATCGTCTTCCTCCTCGTCCAGTGATGAAGCGCTCGCAAGCAAATTCTGCTGAAAAGACCACGTTGGATCCGCAATGTCGTCATCATCATCATCAACACAGGTGACTTCGTCGTCCTGACATTCTGCATCCAGGAGCTGCGGGCTACAAGCAAGAGGGACTGCAAGGCATTGCCGACCGCCCGGGATTTTTGCCGATTGACCGGCTTCCTCCTCTGATGGCATCAGTAACTGGGCGTCAGAGCAGAGAAAATCATCCTCTTTGGCCTCTTGATCTTTTAACATGCCTTCTGACCCCAACCGCATTTTGTCATCAAAGAGGTCTTCAGAAAATGGATTATCCACAGTGGTGGGTACACGAGTTGACATTTGGGCTGCTTCATGTTGGACGGATGCTGATGATGCTGATGACGACATTTGTGGCCGTGACTGGGAGGACGAGGAGGTAAGACTGCTGGATGCAGGTTGCATTAACCACTGAAGAACAGAATTGGCGACGCTGTTCGTTACTGAGATTCACAGGCCCTGACCCAGCGATGACAGGCCTGACGGTCCTGCAACTGACGATCCGCTGGCATGCGTGTTGTCGCCAGCACTTGAAAGGAGCACCTTCTCTCGTACCTCTACCTCCATGTCCTACCCCCCTCTTTGCTCGCTTACCACCTGAATTACGCTCCATGTTCAGAAGTATAAAAATTTGAGAAGGTATGGAAGAGTTTTGGAAAGTCTCTTATTAAAAGTTGGCAAATCCCAGCTATTCTCAAATCCCTCAAATCAAAACTAAATTGCTGGATTCAAATTTAACTGCAAACTAGATCTATCAACAAAGCTTGACTGACCAAAAGTGAAAAAAACACCTGTCTGTAATGTATACGGATATTAAAAGGTAATTTTGGCACCTTTCAATTCACCTGTGGTGACTACAAAATTGCTGTATTCAAATTTAACTGCAAAGTAGATCTATCAACAAAGCTGGCCTGCGCCAAAGTGAAAAAACATGTATCTGTAATGTATTCGGATAATAAAAGGTATTTTTGGCACCTATCAATTCACCTGTGGTGACTACAAAATTGCTATATTCACATTTAAGTGCAAGGTGCCTCAATGAACAAAGCTGTAGTGCGCCAAAGTGAAAAAACACGTATCTGTAATATATTCGGATAATACACGGTATTTTTGGCACCTATCAATTCACTTGTGGTACCTACTCAATTGCGGGATTCAAATTTAACTGCAAGTTGGCTCTATCAACAAATCTGGACTGGGCAAAAGTGCAAAAAACACTTTCTGTAATTGTATTCGATAAAAAAAGGTATTTTTGGACATCAATTCACCTGTGGGATACAAAATTGCTGTATTCAAATTTAAACAAAGTAGATCTATCAAAAAATCCCCTGCGCCAAAGTAAAAAAACCATATCTGAATTATTGGATTATAAAAGGTTAATTTTGGCACCTTTCAATTCGCCTGTGGTAAACGTATAAATTTGCTCGCATTCACTTTTATGTGCAAGGTACCTCAATGAACAAGCTGTAGTGCCGCCAAAGTAAAGAAACCGATCTGTATGTATTCGGATAATAAAAGGTATTTTTTGGCACCTATCAATTCCACTGTGGTGACTTCTAAATTGCTATATTCACATTTAAGTGCAAGGTGCCTCAATGAAAAAGCTGTAGTGCGCAAAGTGAAAAAACATGTTATCTGTAATGTATTAGGATAAATAAAAGGTATTTTGGCCCTATCAACCTGTGCTGACTACAAAATTGATGGGATTCTAATTAACTGCAAGGTGGCTATATCAACTAAGCTGGATATGGTGCAAAATTGAAAAGAACTCCTATCTGAAATGTATAATGATAATAAAAGTGGAGTTTTGCACCTAACAAAGAACCTGCAGTTACTAGAATACCTGTGTATTTACTAATATATGTTCAGGATGCCCAATATCCAGGAAATATTTTCAATAGAAAACTGTTAATAATAAAGCTATTGCAGTGCAATGGCTACACTTAAGTATTGGTGAAAACTAAATCCAGTATTCTGTATAGAGCTAGTCTGGTGTTCGCCGTGCCCCCATCCCCTCCGTGACTTTACAGCGGAGTTGCTCTGTAAAATTCTCTACCTAACTAACATAAAATCTTCTAATCTCTGATCTAATAAGTTGTAAGTATCAAAGCTAACAGTAGACTTTCTTTGTGTTTAAAGGAAATAGAATAATTTCGCTGAAAGTGTTGGAACAGGCAGAGTGCAAGTCCTATGCTTTGAGACGCTGAGAGAACAATGATCTTGAACAGAAGGGCTGTTCTATGTGTAAAACGAGGTCCATGTGATTTTACAGCCAACGCAACCTTACAATCCACAGTCATGACGTCGCACTCACATTCTCCACTGCTATATTCTGTAAAGCTGATTTGCTGGCCGCCAAAATGGGACAGGAAGAGCTGAGAAAATGGCGCGATATAATAGATGATGCCCACAGATTTTAAACCTAAATTATCGCATGATCTAAAAATTTTCGTTCAACATTAAAAAAACTGTGCGATTTCTTCATTTGTCGTACTAAAGCGATCAACACTATTTGTAAGTTCTTTCTGTGTTGGCATGGGTTTCCTCTGGGAACTCCAGTTTGCCCAACACTCATAAAAACATACAGATAGGTTATTCGGGAATTTAGACTGGAAACCTAGACTGGAAACCGTAAAGGAGACTGGAACCAATGTGAATAAGGATAATCTCTGTACGGCGCTGTGGAATATAATGGTGCTATACAAATGAATGCAGTCAATAAATCAAAAACATATATTCATACAAGAAAAGAAAACATAACACTACAGGTGATGAAAGAAGAAACTTTATTGGAATATTCTTTTCCAAACAAAGCCAGAATATAAATGATAACTACAGTTTGCTAGAATAAAAGAAAGTCAAGGACAGTCCGTATATTGATCATCAGTACAGATAATAAGCCATCTCATAAATTAACTTTGAGAATATCATTGTATTCAAGGGGGCGGTGATCTTTAGTTAAACTGTAAAGAATGAGACATAAAGATGAATTAGAAAACCAAACTATAACCAATTCTATTATGTTTCTTATTACTATCAAAAGAAATACAATGACAGAAAATGCAAGAGAACAATGTTTCCTCATTAAATATAATGAGAGTGGGGGGTCCAGGGAGGAGGATATTTTGTGATCTGCTTATCGTCAAGTGAACCTTCATACAAGTAGGCATTGTCCAAAGTGAATAACTTTCAAAATTACTTCTACAAATACATATTAATGATATCTCATCCTATGTGACTGTATCAAGCTTCTTACTGGATGATACTATAATTAATGACATCCTAATTTCACTGTCACCCTGCAAGTGTAAAATGCAATATATATGAAGAATGTATACAGATAAAGACATAGTACTCATTAAAAGCAAATGACACATAGAATCCTCTCATCTCAATGTGTGCATCACTCAAAAGAATCCTCCATTTACAACAATGCTATTCTGTCACTACTGTAAGGCAGAATAAGGCAGTCGAGTTTGGAGCTTTATTTCAGAAAAATTGAGCTCCAACCCTTATATAATTTCTTGGAAAATTATTACAATTAAACCTAATACTGAAGGAAAATAAAATAACTAGCATGTCATACTGTACCTGAGCTGTATAATGCTCTGAAACCAACACCAGCAACACTGCTGTCACTGGAAAACTCAACCAGTACTTGGTTTGAAGCAGTGCTGTATTAGGATTGGATCAACTCAGTCCACAAGTTCTGGTCCATTAACATGGGATAGTTTCTTAGTGGGACCATTCATATATCAGTACATAGTCAGACATATTTAGGAAGATGACTGGACATCAAAGGCAACGAAGTCATTTAATCTATAAAATATTATATCAAAAAATATATAAAGATGTCATTATGAGTAGAAAGACCATCAACAGGATCAGTAATCGATCATGATAGAGCTAACCAACTCCATTTACATACAACATTATGACCTGATATCTAAGAAATCATATGAGCAAAGAACAAATAAAAAATTAGAGGAATAAGTCTTGGACATATACATTGAAAAACAGAAGTTTAGTCTCTGCTGGATTATTTCACAGTGATGGTTAATATAGACGTTTAGGTACAACCATAGATATGAATAATGATAAAAATTAGTTCATGTTAACACTATTGGTTAAGGGACAACAAAAACTCATTTTAGTTTGATAATCTAAGCTATGCATTTTTATACATTGTTCTGGACCATGTATCAGGAGTTAGTGACGCCCATAAGAGATCCAACATCATTACACCTTGAACCGTTATTGAAGACATTAAATTTTTATAAAAAATATTGCCCAGTCATCCTGTAATCCATCTGCTCCACCATCCTCTGTCTTCTAATCCACCAATGGTTTTTAAAATTTAAGTAACCCTTCCTCTCGGCAATATGTATCATATGATATAATTGTATATTATTGTCGTTGCTGTTTTATAACCACATACACCATAAATATTTTTAGGGGGGGGGAAGGGGGGAAAAAATGGGGCGAATTCTCCAATAATTCGAATTCGGTCAATTCGCCGAATTTTCCGACAAAAAATATAATTCAGTCCGAATTTAATTCGGGAGATTCCGCGTTATAAAGCTGCTATTTCCAGGCTGCACAGAGCCTGCAGGGTGCTGTAGTCATGGTGCCATGCTTAATATGCAGAGGGAGCTTGGGTTTGGTCTTCATACAATGTTGTGTGTTAGTATGACACGCAAGATGGGAACTGCCGCCGCTTTTGAATTGCTTCACTATTTAAAATTCCCGAGCACTTAAGAGGGCTAAACTGACCAAAGAAACTAAGCGGGAACGTAGCCTGATAAAGTCATGCCAGCGGAAAAGCTGGAAAAAAACAAGCTGTGAGCTCCAGTGGCAAACATTAGTGACAGAGTGTGGAGGTGACGGCGGCAACACAGCAGCATGAGGTCAGGCAGTGGAACAATGACATTCGGGGACGGTGCAAACGGAGAGCCACAGAATGCACAATGGACTGGAGCGGAGGTCACTGGCGGCAGCAGCATGGGTCGGCAGTGGGCACAATGAATTCTGAGGTGGCCAAAACAGAGGAAGCCACAGAATGGCCAACAATGACTGAGAGCGGAGGTCACGACGGCCTGCACATGAGGTCAGGCAAGTGGCCAATGACATTGTGGGAGGTGGCAAAACAGGAGGAAGCAAACAGAATGGCACAATGACTGAGAACGAGGTCTCGGCGGCAGCAGAATGAGGTTCAGGCTTTGGCACAATGACATTCTGGAGGTGGCAATACAGGAGGAAGCCACAGAATGGCACAATTGATGATGAGCGGAGGTCTCGGCTGGGGCAGCAGAATGAGGTCAGGCAGTGGCACAATGACCATTCTGGAGGGTGAAAAACAGGAGGAAGCCACAGAATGGCACAATGACTTGAGAGCGGAAGGTTCACGGCGGCAGCAGCATCGAGGTCACGGCAGTGGCACAATGACTTTCTGGAAGGTGGCAAAACAGGAGGAAGCCACAGAATGGCCACAGACTGAAGAGCGGTAGGTCACGGGCGGCAGCAGCATGAGGTCAGCAGTGGACAATGACACTTCTGGAGGTGGCAAAACAGGAGGAAGCCACAGAATGGCGCAATGTACTGAGTGCGGAGGTACACGGCGGCAGCAGCATGAGGTCAGGCTGGGCACAAATGGACATTATGGGGTGGCAAAACTGGAGAAAGCCACAGAATGCGGCAAATGACTGTGTGCGGAGGTCACGGCGGCAGCAGCAGTAGGTCAGGAAGTGGCACGAATGAATTCTGGAGGTGCAAAAAGAGGAAGCGCAGAAATGGCACAATGGACTGAGAGCGGAGGTCACGGCGGCAGACAGCATGAGGTCAGGCAGTGGCACAATGACCAGTGTGGCGGACACAGGCAGCAGCCACAGCAGCAGCATGAGGTAAGAAAGTGGCCACAATGGGACATTCTGGAGGTGGCAATACAGTATTAAGGCCACAGAGTGGCACAATCACACTGTAGTGTAGAGGTCACATCAGCAGCAGTACAAGGTAGGATTGGCACAATGACATTTGGAGGTGGCAAAACAGTTTTAGGCCGGTGTGGCACATTGACACAGTGTGGAGGGCACGGCAGCAGCCACGAGCAGCAGCATTGAGTCAGGACAGTGGCACAATGACAAATTCTGGAGGTGCAAAAAAAGGAGTAGGCCACGAGTGGCACAAATGACAGAGATTTGAGGTGACGGCGGCAGGAGCAACTGCATGAGGTCAGAGTGTGGCACAATGACAAGTGTGGATGTCACGCCAACAGTAACAGCAGCAGCAGCATGAGGTCATAGAGTTGGACAAATGACAGAGTGTTGTGGTGGGTGGCAATACAGTCCCTGGTAAAGGCTGGTGGTAGGCAGATGGAGAAAATGGCAGCAGATGTGTGCCACCAGGGCGGGTGGCGGCATCAGAATAGTGGGCTGAGGCAGGTAGTTTAAACCCAGACTGAAAGACCCAAGGCACTGGTGTGTGAAAATCCTGGCCGATCCACGCCTTATTCATCTTGACAAAGGTCCAGTTGTTCCACATTTCCCGTGGAAAGACGGGTTCTCCTTGGGGGTAAAAAAAAAAAACAAAAAATAAAATAAAAAAAAAAAAATAAAAAAAAAAAAAAAAAATAAAAAAAAAAAAAAAAAAAAAAAAAATAAAAAAAAAAACACAAAAAACAAAAAAAAAAAAATAAAACAAAAATAAAAAAAGCAAAAACAAACAAAAAAAAAAAAAAAAAAAAGAAAAAAACAAAAGAAGAAAAGATAAAAAAAAAAAAAAAAAAAAAAAAAAAATAAAAAAAAAAAAAAATAAAAAAAAAAATAAATAAAAAAACGATGGCCCCCGCCGCACTGAACTCCCGCTCTGATGCCACACTACTGGCCAGGCAGAACAGCTTCTCCACTGCAAACCTCGGCAAGTTGCGGCCACATAGACAGTTTGGTGACCCAGTTGTGCCAGTGGAATCTTCTAAATGAGGTGGCAGAGTGCTGTCCAAGTAGGCACAACCTGTTGGTTCAGGGAATCGCTCCAGGGTCCTGCTAGCTGCTGGCGACTGCCCTCCTAAACGAGGCGGTGAAGGAAGCTGCTCATCAGTGAACTCCAGACTTAGGTTACTACTGATGGAGCTGGTACTTGATCCTACCCCCACCTTCCACCAGCAGCCGCGGCAGTAGTTAGTGAGCGCTAGGAACCCCCGGGCAGTCCTGTCAGGAGGAGGGGTCGATGCCGCACTAGGCAGCGGCAAAATGATTACGGAGGATTTCCCTTTAGTATTTGAGTTTGTCTTCCCTCTCAATAGCTGGGAAAAAGGCTCCCATTTTGGACGTAGCGAGGTCCTAATATGGGGGGGGTGGGGGGGGGTATAGGTTAAGTGGGGCCAAAGGAAAAGGGAGTTCCAAATACCCCCTTTCTGGTCCCGGGATTTTGGGGGGCTTGGGGGGGGGGGGGGGGGAACTTTTTTATAACTAATTTCGGCTGGGGGGTCCACCTCCACCTATTTTAAAAAAAAAGGCCAAGGGGCTAAATTTTTAAAAAAAAAAAATATTACCAAGGGGGGGGGCCCAATTGTTGAGGGTCATTTTGAGGGGGGCGGGGAACCCTTTTTTTTTCGTGTGGGGGGGCAAACCCCAAGTGTTTGGAAACTTGCCGGGGAAATTTAAGGGGGGGGCCTTTTTTTAACTGCCTTTTTTACAATTTTTTTTTTTCCCAACCATGTATACTGACACGGGGCTTGGGGATCATATGCCTAGTCTTCCTCTCTCCATCCACCTCCTCCCGGATGCTCCTGCTCCTCCTCCTTGTCACCTGGTGGAGAAATCACTCATTACCAGACAAATGCGTCTGCTCAATGTCCTCCTCCTCCTCCTCCATTTCTGTCCCCACCTGGACACATGTGGCCACGTGATGTAGTAGCACATCTCCAGTTCCCCTGCCCAGACAGATTTTTCTGCTTCTGTTCCAGACATGAAGCAGGGGGATGACGTTTTTATCCCGTAGTCCTGGCGTGAATAGTACGGCGCATCCTCGGAATGGCCTCAACAAACGGCAGGTGTCACGCATGAGCTGCCATGGCTGACATCAAAGTTACACAGGGGAGTACTTCTGTCTTGCCTGGATAATCAAAAAAATCGTTAATGGCCTTTCTTTGTTCATACAGTCGGTCCAACATGTGCAGGCAGGATTCCTGCGGGTGGGAAACTTCGATATCAGGAGTGTGTTGGGGGGAGGACGTTCTGACCTGCAACTCGAGGAAGGGTGTTACTGGCTTTGTACGAATGGATAAAGATGCATGCACAGTTTCCTGCCATTTTAAAAATGTTCTGAAGATCGGTGGAAGACTTCAGTGATACCTTTTCATCAACCTGATTGAACACTATGCGCCATGCAGGGGCATGATATACCTCCTCGGTGCAGCGCGGACACCATGTTCTCACATGGTCAGTCACCATGGTTCCGATGTGCAGTTTGGCACGGAGAAAGCCACACACGATTCTTGATGCAATTGCGCGGAGCAGTTCCTACCCTGAGTGACATCGTTCGCCGAGGCAAGCTAGGTGTAAGAACTGAGGAACACCGCTGTGCCTACACATGTGTTATGATGGACTGTATTGTGGAGGGCTGAGATGGTGGTGTGGGGAGGAGGAGGAGAGCGGACCCATTGGGCTGGTGCAGCATGTTTGACAACGTGGAGGAGAAAGCAGCGTCTCCTGTCCAAGTGGTTGGTGGTGCTGGGAGGAAGCACATTCACCAGTGGGTGTAAAGGGAATTGTATGCCCTGACCGTGTTACAGCTCCAGACGTCAGCGCTTGCTGTGCTCCTGGAACAAACCGATAAGCTCAAGGTCTGGCCCACCTTTTGTTCTACATATTTATGAAGTGCTGGTACTGCTTTTTGAGAAAAGAAATTACGGCTTGGAACTCTCCCCATCTCGGCTCGGCACAAGCCATTAGTTCTCTGATTGGTGCAGGTCCACTTTTGGAAAGGGTGAGGACTGCAATACCATAACAACTTGGACAGGAGGCACGGTCAGCATGCTGCCCACCTTAGGATGGTTGGACGCATACTTGTTGTCTCGTTGCAAGCGCCCTTCGCTGAACGGACTGCTGGCCGCCCACCATAGTAGTGAGGAGCAGGAGCTTCTGGGACCGGGAGATGATGTCAAAGAGAAAACAGCTCATTCTGCAGAGGTGGTGGAAGCCTTGAACTGGCTGCAATGGCATGCGTGACACTGAGCGTGCTGTTGCTGCTGCATTTAAAACCACAAATACAAAAATTGCCACCCTCGGCGATGTTTCCGGTGTGGATATTTTTTTTTATTTGGGATTGAGTAATCTTGATAAACAGATTCAGGGTAAGGCATTGAATATTTCTCCACTACGGAATACACAGCCTTGTCTAATCTCTCTAGGATTAGTTGTTATTTGCATTAAACCATCGACATGGGTGGGAATATTTGTTTTCATGAACAGCTCTTCAGTACAGGAGTGTGTATTGCATGCTCAGGACGATAAATTTGCTATGAGAGACTTGCGTTAGTGATCCCACAGTGCAGTATAAACAGGAATTGTGAAATTACTCTTGACCCAAGCAACAAAAATTACGGCATTGATAGATCAAAGGAGTATTATTTTGTTCCCTCGATACCCTCGGGTAGCAACCTTTTATGCTATACCAAAGATTCACAAAGGTTTGGTTCCAACTCTTAATGTGGATGTATCGCTCCTTAGTTCGGTGATTCACATGCTCTAAGCTTCTATACTCTGGAAATGCAGGTGCGTTTCTTCCCCTCCCAGCTGGGTGACATCATCCCCTTCACTGTGCATGCTAGCTCCCGAGACTCCTCCCCCCCTCGGAGTCCACATTCCTGTGTCTTCCCTGCTGTCTTATTTTGTTAAAGAGCTGTTACATACCAAGGCTGCATTCAATCTAGGACTGAGCTAAATGAACTCTTCTCCTCTCACAGCTGGAGATGCTACTATGAACGGCAAAAGTCTCGCTTACTTTTGGATAGGAAAGAGTTAGGCACCGGGAGAAAAAACTGTTATGTTTTCATTGTTGAATCTGCAGCAGTCTGTTTTCTGCTGGGTGTGGAGAGAGAAAAGTACAGCCCCTAACTTCTGAGTCAGACAGGGATCGGACCACAAATTGTTCTATTTACTGATATGTTGTAAGCCTTAAGTGTAATTCTGTTTCTTCTGCTTGTTTAAAGTGAAATGTGAAGGTCCCTTACTCTGAGTGAGAGACACAGATCCGTGAATTCGACTGGGGCGCTGTACAGAATGTATACTGAGGATCTCAGCTAGTGAAGGAAGGAGGAGGGTTCCGGAGGGATTTGACAGGACTGGTATCATGTAAACAAAAACACAAGATAAGGTAATACTGTGAATAAAGACTGCTTTGTATTTTTTTTTTTTTGTCCTCTTATCTGAAGACCATTTATGAATGATAAAACCTTTAAGGGCCGCCCTATGGTCTCCGGTATCGGTTGCTTTATGCCATAATTGGGCATTTATGTAGAAATTCATACTAGGCTCCCTTTTGTCAATGTTTACTACCTTGTGATGGATACTACCCGATATGTTCAGGCGCTTGGAAGGCTTCAATGTTGGCCAGGATACTTTCTTGGCAAGCATTGATGTGGAGTCATTGTACACATCTATGCCTCACAATTTGGGCAGAGCGGCCGTGGAACATATTCTTTCTTCTCGGGGGAATCAATTGGGGGACATAACCATTTTGTGGTCTTTCTCTTCGAATTTTTTCTGTCGAGGGAATTTTTTTCTTTTTGATGGGGAGTGTCTACCACCAGCTGAGAGGGACCGCACATTGGGAAGCCCTTGCGCCCGGCTCCCTAGTATTTGGGGATGAACCCCAATTATTTCCGATCACATTGCTCCGGGGTCCGTTTATATAGAAACGTTTTAGTGGTTGGAATGGGTATGTGAGGAATTAGAACAAATGATGAAAAGCCTTAATTTGAAATTAATTTAATTTAAAATTTAACTATGAGATCGATCCAAAAATCGCTGTCATTTCTAGGCATTGTATCATCAAAAATCAAGGTGGTGAATATATCCTCTTCCACGATTTACCGTAAAAGCCCACTGCCACTAATTCCCTGCTTCGGAGGGATAGTGTCATCCTTTGCCATTGAAGCGGGCTATTCCGCAGGGCAATACCTCCGATTAAGAGAAACTGTTCTCTTGAGGTATTTGTTAAAGAGGCGGTCGTACTTCGCCATACGATTTTTTGGAAAAGGATATCGTGACTTTGTACTAGGACAGTCCTTCAGACATGCTTTTTCTCAGGAGAGATCTAAACTGTTAATGCCAAAATGGTAACAACATCAGAGGAAATCAAAACCAAAGGTACTGTATTGTTGGAACTTTTGACAATGCTGCCAGCCCAAGCTAAGAGATGTCCTTAACCGTCACTGGCACATCTTGAAGATCGATCCTGATTTTGTGGTGTACTAGGTAATGTCTTCTATTCATACCGACGAGGTCGTAACTTACAGGATTTTGGTTGAAAGCCACTAGAAAATCACCTTCAAGAGATTGTTGGCTTAAGAGACAAATTGGGCTGCTTCAGTTGTGGGTAGGTTGTTTTCCTTCTGTAGTTACATTCAAAAAGAGTGTACTTTTCAAAATTCTACTAATCTAAAACCGCTTCATGGGAGACACTCATCAATTGTCGATCACGCATATCAGTTGTACGTCATTAATTGCACTTGTGGTATTGCTGTATGTTGGTTTAAACAACTAGACAATTGCGTTGAAGAAATTGGAGTACATTCGGTGATGTTCAACACAAACGTGTCACATCTGTGGTTCGCGCCATATCTTCATTTGCAAAATGTGGAGGGATCCCTCACATCTAAAATGTGGATGGGGATTGATTGTGTGGTCAAAATATTAAGACATGTGACAGAGACAGACTCCTTCTTCAAAGGGAGTGTTTTGGGACCTTCATCTCAAGACCAAGCGCCACTGGGACTTAATGAGGTCATGGATTTTAGGCTCTACATCTATCCTTTTATTGTGCGTCCTTTAAAAAAAAAGCATTTAATCTTGTTAATAATATCTACAACTTCTATTGTCATTTTGTTTTTGGTTAGAATAGTTTAAAACATGCCTTTTTGTGCCATTGAGAATGCGTCAAGTGGATCTTATTGAAACCCACAACCACCCATCTAAACGCGGAGCATGAATTCTCCTTGCAAATTTGAGCTGAGTGAGCGATTCAACGGAGCGGCCCGGTGTGCTATCACGCAACATGCGCGGTTACTAGGAACGCGCTCTGCACTAAAATTGGAATGCCACTGGAAGAGTCTCTCTATGATCTGCGCGATGCTGTGAAGTCCCGCACTCGGGCTCTTGAGACGTAACGGGATTAAGAGGATGAGGAAGGTATAAGGAATGGAGTGTGAAAGTGCACTTATAAGCTTTTAGGGGTCAAAACGTTTGTTTTACTATAATTAGTGGACCACTTCTTTTTCTATTTGAGTCCCTGATTTCATTAAGGAGGTTTTGGTGATCTTTTGGCTTACTAGCGCTAAACCCCAATTGGTTATTATATTAAGAAATTTGTGCATATATTGTCGTTTGTTGGTGTGTAAAAAGATGTCATTTTGGGGGAATTTTTTGCTATTGCTTTTGTGAAAAACTAATCAACCCTCTTTTAAAAAATTTGTGAGATAGTGTATTTTATTGCCTATCGTATAGTTCTTTGTATTTCATTTAATACCTTGGTCAAAATTTTTCTTTTTTTCCCCCCAATCTGTCCCCTGAGGGCCCGGAATAGCAAATAGGGGGGGGGGTCAAAACCCATTTTGGGCGTACCGTAAGGACCTTTTTGGGGACTTCATGGGGGGTTTGGACAGGAACCCCCTTTGTTGGGTTTGGGGAATTCCCCGTTTTTGGATAGGGCAGGGATGCTTGGGTTTTGGGCCTTGTGGGCCTTTGTTTTGTGTTTTTTGTGCTGGCCCGGACTTTTTCAGAGTGGCCTGTTTTTTGTGATTTTTCATAGAGGCTACATTATTTTGTGGAATTTTTAGTAATTTTCATTAAATTTAAATTTTTTAAGACTTTTTTCCCTTTTTTCTTTTTTTGTAGTTTTTAGTAAAGGGTTTCCTTTTTGATATTGTCTAGGATTAAATAATCAAACAGATAGATATCCAGAGTATCATCCCAGATCTCTGCCAAGGATTACACATTGTATATATTTTATACACACTAGAAGTTCCTGTAAGGTTAAAAAATCCCCTAGAAAATAAGTTTTTGATCCATGTTTGAATGTTGGAGAAACCCTAAGCCCTGCCTGCCTATATGGGGCCACTATAGTTTTACCCTAACCCCTGCCTGCTTAATGGGGCCCCTATAGATTTCCCTCAGCCCTGTCTGCCTACATATATGGCCCCTATAGATTGCCCTAAGCCCTGTCTGCCTACATATATGGCCCCTATAATTACCCTAAGCCCTGCCCGCTTCTATGAGGCCCCAATAGATTACCCTAAGCCCTGCCTGCTTCTATGGGGCCCCTATAGATTGCCGAAAGCCCTGTCTGCTTACATATATGGCCCCTATAATTACCCTAAGCCCTGTCTGCCTACATATATGGCCCCTTTTAATTCCCATAAGCCTGTCTGCCTACATATAGGGCCCCCTATAGATTACCCTAACCCTGCCTCCCTACTATATGGCCCCTATAGATTACCCTAAGCCCTGCCTCCCTGTTTGGGGCCCCTATAGATTACCTAACCCTCCCCTGCCTGTATTGGGCCCCTATAGTTTTAGCCTAAACCCTGTCTGCCTAAAATATATGGCCCCTATAGTTACCCTAAACCTGTCTGCCTAATATATGGCCCCTATAATTACCCTAAGCCCAGTCTGCCTACATATATTGCCCATATAATTACCCTAAGCCCTGTCTGCCTACATATATGGCTCCAATAGTTTACCCAAGCCTGTCGTGTGTTATATATATATTAATATATTATTAATTTATATATTATTTATTGTTACGGGGCGAATTTGGGGGCCCCATCCAAAAGTTGTTTGGGGCCAGGCTTCTTGGGTTACGCCCCTGAGCAGGAATGGTTAGTAACTAGGGAGATGTGTAAAAGAGCAGAAAATATCTGCTCGTAAACTTAAAGGAAGCAAAATCGATACGGGCGATATATTTGGAAATAGCCTATTTACTATAGCCAGGGCCGTTTTCCCCATTAGGGCACTCGTGGGCACGTGCTAGTGTGGCGCCTGTTAGGGGGCGGCACTGCAGCAGCATTTTTTTTTTCTTTTTAACTTTTGTTTTTTTTTTTCCCCTCGAGGCGCCAGCGCCCCCCCCCCCCCCCCATGGTCGGAGCGGGTGGGGGGGGGGGGGGTTGGGGCTCGGAGGTTGCTGCTGCTAGTGACTTTTTCATTGGTGGCGCGGCGGGATTTTATTTTATTATTTTTATTTTTTTTGTATTGCAGAGCGGCAAACGGACAACAGAGCGGCGGGGGGGGAACATATACTTCTCCTTCCGGCGCCCCCGTTTGTAATGACAGACAGGCAGCGCTGATGCTGCCTGTCTCCCTCAGTGGCGCCCGGTGTGCTGCTGGGAAGGACGGGGGCTGGCTTTCCCCTCCTCCTCTCCCTAACAGCGCGCGCCCCCCACTGAAGAGCGGAAGCTGCCGCCGGGCTGGGGAAAGAGAGAGGAGCAGTGCGGCCTTCCCACTCAGCAGCGCACGGACGGCGCCGAAGAACCCAGGCCTCCCCCTCTTCAGGACAGGTAAGTGTTCGGGGGAGGGGGAGCGGGAGGTGAGGGGGGAGGGATGCTGGGGGGAGGTTTCAATGTGCCTGGGGGGGGCGGGTGCAATGTGACCGGGGGGGGGTTTTTGCAAATGTGCCCGGGGGGGGGCAGGGTGCAATGTGACCGGGGGGGGACGGGTTTGCAATGTAAACTGGGGGGGGCGGTTTGGGCAATGGGGCCCTTGGGGGGGGGGCAGGTGCAAGTGTTTGGGGGGGCAGGTCCCAATGGGGGACTGGGGGGGCGGGCCCAATTGTCTGGGGGGGGCGGGTGAAAATGTGACTGGGGGGGGGCAGGGGAATGTGAGGGGGGGAAAGGGCGTTTGAAATGTGACGGGGGGGGGAAAGGGGTGCAATGTGACTGGGGGGGCAGGTGAAATTGTGATTTGGGGGGGCAGGTGCAATTTTGACTAGGGGGGCCCGGGGGAAATGTAAACTGGGGAGGGGACGGAGGGGCATGTAAATGGCGGGGAGGGCGGGGAAAGGGAAAGGGGGAGGGGAGGCCCAGGTGAAAAGGGGGAACGGGGGGAAAGGTTGGTGCAATGGGGGACTGGGGGGGGGCCCCAGTTTGCCATTGGGGATTTGGGAGGCAGGTCAATGGGGAAGGGGGTGGCAGGTCCCAATGTGATTTGGGGGAGTGGAGGCAGGGGGCAATGTAAAGGGGGCGGGGGAAAGGCAGGTGCAATGGGGACTGGTGGGGGGAAAGGCAGGGGGCAATGGGGTTGGGGAAAGTGGAGGAAAGGTGCAATGTGACTGGGGGTGGGGCGGGTTTGCAATTTTGTAGGGGAGTGGAGGCAGGTGCAATGTGATTGGGGGAGGCAGGTGCAATGGGGACTGAGGAGGGGGGGGCAGGTGAAAATGTGATGGGGGCAGGTGAAAATTGTAAAGGGGGAGTGGGGCTGGTACAATTTGACGGGGGAAATTGGGGGCAGGTACAATGTAAACTGGGGGGGGGAGGCGGTGAAATGTGACTGGGGAGTGGAGGCTAGGTGTGCAATGGGATGGGGGAGGCAGGTGCAATGTAAACCGGGGGAGTAAAGGGGAAAAGGTTTTTTTTCCAAATGTGACTGGGGGGCAGGTTTTGCAAGGGTGTTGGGGTGGGAGGCGGTTTCAATGTGATTTGGGGGGGAGGCAGGTGAAAAGTGACTGGGGAGTGGGGGGAAGGAGCAAAGTGATTTGGGGAAAGGGGGGCGGGTTTGGCCCCCGTGTTTTTGGTGGCAGGAAAAATGTGCTGGGGAGGGGAGGCGGGGCAATGTGATGGGGTGGAGGAAAGGTGAAGGGTGACGGGGGGCTGGAGGCGGGTTGAAATTTTGGATGGGGCAGTGGGGCAGGGGGAAATGTGTTTACTCATTTGGAGGCGGGTGAAATGTGGGTGGGCCATTGGGGGGCGGTTTAAAAATGGGACGGGGCGGGGGGAGGAAGGTGAAATTTGTGTTTCCCTGGGCGTGGCGGCAGGTAAAAATGTGACTGGGGAGGGGAGGCAGGTAAAAATGTGACTGGGGAGTGGAGGCAGGGGAAAACGTGACTGGGGAGTGGAGGCAGGTGAAAACGTAAAACTGGGGATGGGGGGGCAGGTGCAACGGGACTGGGGAGTGGAGGCAGGTGCAACGTGACTGTGGAGTGGAGGCGGGGGAAACTGAAGGGGAGTGGAGGAAAATTTGAAACCGTGACGGGGGTGGAGGAGGGGCAACGGACGGGGGGGAGTAAAGGGAAGGTGAAATTTAAATGGGGAGGGGGAGGCGGTTGAAAAGGGTGGGTGGGGAAAGGTGGAGGCGGTAAAAATTTTTTTTGGGAAAGTGGGGGGTGAAATGTGAATGGGCAGTGGAAGGCGGGTTTGAAAAGGGGGATTGGGGCATTGGGGGGCAGTTGAAACTTTGACGGGGGAGTGGAGGCAGGGGGAACGTAAACGGGGGGAGGGGA
Source organism: Phyllomedusa bahiana (assembly GCA_025379985.1). NCBI lineage: Eukaryota > Metazoa > Chordata > Amphibia > Anura > Hylidae > Phyllomedusa > Phyllomedusa bahiana. Next base: position 5,532 of record JAODAL010012913.1, on the reverse strand, counting down.
AAGCGGGGGAAACGTGACTGGAGAGTGGAGGAAGGGGAAAGTGAAGGGGGGGGTTAAAGGAAAAGGAGAAACGTTGAGGGGGAAAGTGGGGGGAAAGGAGAAACGGGGGACGGGGGAGTGGAGGCAGGGGAAACGTGACGGGGGGTGGGGGCCGGGGAAAGGGTGGGGGGGGGAGGTGGAGGGCAGGGGAAAAACGGGGGAGGGGAGTGGAGGCGGGAAAACGGGGGTGGGGGGGTGGAGGGCAGGTAAAAACGGGGGTTTGGGGAGGGAGGCAGGTAAAAACGTGGGGTGGGGAGTGGAGGCAGGTGAAAGGGGGGGGGGGGTTTTGGAGGCAGGTGAAACTTGGGGTGGGGGTGGGGAGGCAGGTAAAACCCGTAAATTTGGGCATTTTGGGAGGCGGGGTTGAAATGGGACGGAGAGTGGATGAAGGTGAAAAGTGGGGGGTGTTAGGAATGGTGGGAGGAGGGGGGGAAGGAGGGGAACATGTTATGGGTCCCCAGCCCTTATGGAGCTGTGTTTTAAACTGTCATATAAGGGGAGGTTTTCAGATATAGGGAAAGTTGTTATCATGAAAAATGGGAAAAGGTATCAGACTAAAATTTATATGAGATGTTTTATCAAAAGAGGTTTTCAGACTATATGGAGCTGCCTATCATGTTTTGGGGAGGGTATCAAAAACTAAAGTATTTGGAATGTCTATCTTTGGGGTATCGGATATAGGGAGCTGTCTATCATGTAAGGGGAGTTAAAAAGACTATATTGAGTTTTCCTAGCACAATAAAAAACCCCTTTAAAAAAAGGGCCCCCGTGTGGGCCTTAGGCTGTTATGCTGTTTTTTGACCCCGGGGCCATTCCCCTTTATAATCTTATTAAAACCTTCCATGTATTAGCCTGCCCACTGTGAAGGCATGGGCCCCCAGTGTTTTTCCCTCCCCTCTCCGCAAACCACCCCCTTCATTTCTTAAAAATTTCTGGGGAAAAATGAAGTCTGTCTGGGGTGGGGTTTGGTTGTCATAGATCACAATCTTTTATACAGACGACCAAAACTAAAATCTACAAATCAGAAAAAAAAAATGTCCCTTTAGAAAAAAAAGAATTTGGAGCGGGTTGGTTTTTATAAATTAAAATGTTGGTGACATTTTCCCCTTTTTAAGCTGCAGTGTGGCTTTTATTGGTTGGAGTCAAAAAGGGTTTAGGTGCGGCAAAAGGTGTGGGGGCATCTCCAGTCTATCCTGTTTTTCTGAATGGGGTTTTTCCAAAAAATTCGGGAAAGCTGGATACGGAAAACCCCTTTCAATTAGCTTTCTTTTTGAGCCGTTCCCAATGGTCATAGGGGCCCTTTGGCTTTTTTTAAAGGGGTTTTGGCTAAATAGGGAAAGGGGGTGGTTTTTCAAAATTTTGGGGTTTTAAGGGGGGGCGTTTTAAAGGTTTAGTGCCTGGGGCAGCAACGCCCTTTTTAAAAAAAACACCCCCTGCCTATAGCCTAAAATTTTTTAAGCAAAAAGAATTTTTAAGGGGGAAAACCCCTTTAAATGTTAAAAAAAAAAGGTCGGGTCTTTAAGGGTTCTTCATGTCAAAAAATTCTCGGGCAGATGAATCACACCCAAGAATTGCTGTTTTGGTCTTTTCCCTATGTTTTTTTAATGGGGTGGGGTTAGCAGGTGACTTTTATGAGGAATTTTCTAGTATTGTAAAATCAGGGTTATCGGGCCCTGATTTTTTTGTGTAAGTACATTTAGTGAAGGGGGGCACCCCGGGCTTATTTTTCAGGGGAACCAATATAGTTGGGTTTAATGAACTCCCTTTTACTCAAAGCCCATAAAATCCCAACTCGCCCATTTTTGGGGGGGGGGTCCCGCTTTGGGGGGCCCCCTCCCGCCCTCCGGGGGGTTTTGGCTTTCCTCCCGCCCCCTGAAAGGGGGGCGGGGGCCCTTTAAAATTACCGCGGGCCTAGATTTGCGCTAGTCCCGCTATTTCTTGCGCCGGGGGGGACCGCCCCTACAGGGGGGGGTGCAGCGGCCGCAGCGGCCGTCCCCCCCGCGGTTCCTGTGCGGGGAGGAGGCAGGGGGGATCGCCCCCTCCCCCTCCTCCCTCCTCTCCTTATTCCGGCCCCGGTGTGTGCGCCCCCAATACAGTTCAGCGCCCCGGGGGAAAAGTGACGCGCGCTGCAGGGGAGTGACGCGCGGCTGCTCCATTTCCCCCCTGCCCCGTAAAGAGATCGGGAAAGGGTGGCCGCGCGAGGCCTGGAAGGGGAAAGTGGATTTTTATTATTTTTTTTTTTATTAGCTTTAGGGGGCTCTACTGGTAACAGAAGGGAAACTACTGGCAACAAGGGGGCATATGGCAACAGGGGGGGCATCCCTGGCAACAAAGGGGCATACTGGCAAAAAAGGGGGGCATACCGGGCAAAAAGGGGCCTCCCTTCCTAACAGATTGGGGGGCACTACCTGGCAACAAAGGGGCATTTTACCTCGGCAACAATGGGGGCATACCGGGCAACAAAGGGGGGCATACTGGAAAAAAGGGGGCATACCGGGAAACAGATGGGGGATCCCTGGCTAACAGGGGGGGGCACTACTGGCAAAAAGGGGGGGCACACCTGGCTAACGATGGGGGCATACCTGGCAAACAGGGGGGGGCACTACCTGGAAACCCAAATGGGGGCACTACCTGGCAACCAATGGGGCACTACCTGGAAACCAAGGGGGGCACTCCGGGCTAACAGATGGGGCACTACCTGGCAACGAGGGGGGGGCACTCCCTGGCTAACGAGGGGGCACTACTTGGCTAAGGGGGGGGCCTACTGGCTAACGATGGGGCACTCCTGGCTAACAGATGGGGGCACTAGGGCTAACAGATGGGGGCACTACCAGGCTAACAGAGGGGGGGCACATACTGGCAAAAAGATGGGGGCACTACTGGCAAAAAGATGGGGGCATACTGGCACAAGGGGGGCACTCCCTGGCAACAATGGGGGCATACTGGCTAACAGATGGGGCACACCTGGCTAAAAGAGGGGGCACACCTGGCTAAAAGATGGGGGCACTACCTGGCAACAATGGGGGCATACCTGGAAAAGAGGGGGACTCCCTGGCTAACAAGGGGGGCACTATTTGGGCTAACAATGGGGCACCCCCTGGTAACAAAGGGGGGCACCTACGGGCTAAACAAAGGGGGGTCTACCTCTACAAATTTGGCTCACCTGGCTACGGGGGGGCATTACTTGGTTTAAAAGGGGGGCTCTCCAGCCGAAAAGGGGCATACTGGTTTTGGGGGTACTACTGGTTTTAAGGGCATCTAACGGCTTTCTTCCAAAGGTTATGCAGTTAGGTGGATGGGTGTGGCTTTTTGAAGGGGCGTGGCATTTTCCGAAAGATGGGCGTGTCCCTGCAAATTTTTGCCCCGGCGCGCTACGCGCGCCCCCCCTAGGTCTCCTGCTTTTTACTTTCAAAGTTTGGCCCCAAATTGCTAAAAAATAGCTACCATAACAAATTCAGAGTAAGGAAACTGTAAAGTTTTGTACATAACGCTCCCATATACAACCCCTCCAAAACCCAATGTTTTTGGGGGCATGGGGGACATTATAGTTATTTGTGTCTCTAGGACATCTAGGCTCATAATAACCTTGAAAACTGTTTCCAATAGCTTTTTTTCCCCGTTATTTAACAAGCAAATTTCCTGTCAGGCTTGCAGGGGTGTAAGAAATTTCTTATTGGTATTCTGCACATGTGCAACTTCCTTATGTTGCACTGAGGTTTTTTGGGCTTCAAATGGGGAATAGATTTTTGACCGCCCCCTTTTCAGCATTTATAGATTTTTATTTTGGAAAAGAATAAAAAACAAAAAAAAGGGGGAAAATTTAAGGGCCTATGACAAAAACTGTCTAGGGTAAATTTCTTTTTTGCCCATAGAAAAAACCCATGTGAGCTCCCCTTTAATTTTTTTTTAGAGCACTATAAAAATGAAAGGGGAGCAACAAGGAAAGTCTTTTGACCTAGACAGTTTTATACCTAAGGCCCCAAAAATTCCTAAATTTACATTCCTGATTACAATAAAAATTCATCTTTTTGCTTATTAACTGATAGCACAGCCTAAAGCAATTTCCCCTTTTATGAGGCACAAATTGAATATTGTTAAAAATAGAATTAAGTGTTGTCCCCCAAATTTAAATTTTAGGGATATTTAATAGGTGTTTTATCAAAGCTGATATGTGCAATTCCATTCTTGGACCAAAAGTGTCAGCTCTGTGGGGTTTCACTTTTTTCTTTCGTTCTATGGGGTTTGAAGTACACCAAACACACTGCTCACCTGTACTCAGAATTCCTTTCACGAAAGGGGTTCTGTGCAAGCTTGACATTCTTTCTGTGTTACACTTTAAATAATAATAAAAATCTTTTTTTATAAGCGCCAAAAAAATTCCCCAAAAACCCTTTTCAATGTTAGGGTTAATTTAAGACAAAAGACAGACATTACAAATGCTATTTTTTGAGGGCGCTGCTCGCAAGAGCTTACAATCTATGAGGGTGCCGGGGGGAGACCAGGGGGGAGAAGGGTGCTAAATTTACAATGGTCCAGCCCTTGTTTTAAAAAATATGGGGGGGTTTACATAAAAGTTGGTGAACCTGCCACCCCGGACAGTACATCTATATACAGATAAGTCATACATGCCAATCTCCCGCCTTTGGCGGAGGGGTCCCGCTAATGGCCCCTCCCCTCCCCCCCCCCCCCCCACCCTGGCAGAGTTGGCGAACCTCCGCCGCCAAAGGCAGCGGGAGTTCTTTTAAAAGACCGTGGCGCCGGAGTAGCGTCAGGGCGCTACTCTGGCGCCGCTCCCACAGCGGGTGAAGCGGCACAGGGGGCATGACGCACGGGTCTACTCATTCTCCCTGCGACGCTGATGAGATTGTCGGAGCTGGACGGGTTGCTGGGAGCCTTGGTGAGGTAAGTAGTTTTTATTTATTTTTTTTATTTGCTACTGGACTGCCTGGCTACTGGGAACAATGCCTGGCTACTGGGGGCAATACCTGGCTAATGGGGACAATGCCTGGCTACTGGGGGACAATGCCCGGTACTGGGGGCAAAAGCCTGGCTACTGGGGACAATGCCTGGCTACTGGCGACAATGCCAGGCTACTTGGGGCAATGCCTGGCTACTGGGGACAATACCTGGCTACTGGGGACAATACCGGGCTACTGGGGAAAAATGCTGGCTACTGGGGCAATGCCTGGCTACTGGGACAATGCCTGGCTAACTGGGACAATGCCTGGCTACTGGGGACAATGCCTGGCTACGGGGGGCAAAGCCTGGCTATGGCGACAATGCCAGGCTACTTGGGGGAATGCCCGGCTCTGGGGACAATACCTGGCTACTGGGGGCAATACCCGGGTATGGGAACAATGCCTGGCTACTGGGGGGGAATACCTGGCTACTGGGGGCAATGCCTGGCTACGGGGGCAATGCCCGGCTACTGGCGACAATGCCTGGCTACTGGCGGGACAATGCCAGGGTACTTGGGGCAAAGCCTGGCCCCAC